>JAJOOS010001395.1:0-56647 GCA_029582725.1 Solanum chiquidenum | reverse complement strand
GTCAGCTGATTTTCACCAAGTAGCAAACCAACTCGGACCTCATTGTCATTGATTCGCACAATTGTTTTCTCCATACGGCGCCGTGTCCCTTCTCTCTCCTGGAAACTCTCCCAAGCCTTCTTTACGGGCGTGCGCCACAAAACAGTTTTAAATAATCCTCTGTTTTGACAATTACTTTTTACCTATATCTTCTTACCAACAGTTTTTCTTGTCCGTTTTGTTGGTAAAATACCTGCAAAAACGAGAGAGGATTTATTGAATCTGGGTTTGATCTCAAATCGAAAATACACTTGGATTCGTTCATTTTTCGATGGTTTTTTGACCTGGGAAGAGTTTTTTTGGTCATTTTTGGTGATAAATAGAAGGAGAAAGTGAAACTTGGAAGATATGGCGTCGCATTTTGATAGGTGGGAGAAAGATCCGTTCTTTTCAGCTGCAGAAGAGGTTCAAGAATCTGCCGACAGGTAACCTGTTTTTTGCTTTTTAATTACAATTTATTGCTTATCTGTTTGGTGGGTTTGGATTGATTTTGCTAGAATTGTCATTTAAGTTGGATTTTTTTAGTTTTATCTGTGATTTTTTTGAAGATTAGTGATGTAAAGATTGAAGCATTATTAGAACCCAAGGGTGTTGCCTAGTGGTTCGATGAGGGGGGTTGAGAACCATGATAGTCTCTGGTTCAAATCCCAGCTGAGACAAAAAATACTAGGTGATTTCTTCCCGTCTGTCATAGTCTTGGTGGACAGAGTTACAAGATATCTATAAGAAGAAAGATTGAAGCTTTATTTGTTTTGGTATGTGGGTGTTTTTGCCTTCTTTATTGACATACTTTTGTTTTCATTTTCAAGAATGGAATCAACTTATAGGACGTGGATTCATGCGTTGAAGGATACTTCTGGTGGTTGGAATTGTGATGCGCTTCGCAGGGACCTTAGAACTACCCTTGGCACTGCTAAATGGCAGGTAGGAAATTTAATCCATAACCCCCTAAAAGAAATAAAGCCAAGAAATGATTTTATTGTGCATCTGTCTTGTGTATGGGATGTTATTGGTGTATGTGCATAAAGGGTTAGAGCTGAGTTAATATGTTGGATGGCGTTGTAATGCAGCTGGAGGAATTTGACCGGGCAGTTAGATCGAGCTACAATAGTAAATCTGCTGATGATGCAAGAGATAGACACCATGAATTTTTTATTGCAATCGACAGTCAGATTAAGAAAGTTGAGAATTCTCTTAATGAATCAGCTGTTTCACAAGGCAAACCACCACTTCCATGGGTGCGTTTGGATGAGGGAGAGGTCGATGAACTTGCTGCATTTCTCTCTGGCCCATCCACCTCTTCTGCAGGCATAACCCATGCAAAAGTACATGGAGTGGAGCTGCAAATTCCCAAGTGGGAAGAGGGTGTTAATCAATCACTTCTCGAGTGTTCTGAGAATCCTCCTTATTCGGAGGAAGGTGTTCTAGGTGAGGCCATAGACGAGAAGTTTCTAGGCCACCGGAGAACAGCAAGTGCTAGTGCTGACATTGGTGCATGGCAGGTTGCACTTGGCAATGATATTTCCATCAAAGAACCTGCACCCCCTCCTCGCAGAATACCCAGTTACCAGGGATTGTTGAATGCCGTGGAATCTGTTAAGGAGTTAAAATGGCCCAAGAATGGTTACAGGAAGTTGAAGTTCAATCAAGAAGCTGACGATACATTGCCGCGCACTCAGCCACCAACAAGGGTGATGCTCTGTTCTTATAGTATCCAGATTTGTTCTACATTACTCTCTTTGGACCATTTATTTGATTACAATGTCAAAATTCTCATTTTTGAGTCATTGATATCAATTATTTCAAAATTTGAAAAAAGAGAACCCAAACAAGTAAAACAACAAATTAACCCTGTCCATTATTATGAGAATATATACTCAAAATAAATTCCATAAAGGATCAGGAATTAGAATTATGAAGTTTTGATTTGAAGAACTAAACTATGTAAAATCAGTTGGACTTACTGATATAGTTTTGAGCTTTTGATAGATTGTAATACTTTTGAAGGGGAACTACACTTACCTGTGGATATATAGAGTAAGGTTGCCAGTTTCAAAAAAAATAATAATCAGTTGGACTTGTAAAAAAAACTAAATAAAATCAGTTGGCACAAGTGTATTTATGAAAGATCCAGAAATAGTTGTATATTTTTCATAACAGTAAATGATGTTTATGTGAATGATCTAGTACTTCTATTGCAGAACATAAACACATGCTATGATAGGAATAAGAGTTGCCTTGATGGTTGTGATGATTGTTATGATAAGCAACTGTATGGTTGGTATGGTGCCGTTCAGCGCCAGCTGCAAAGATCTCAGTATTACATGCAATATCGTCGACCTGTTCGAATAGTTTTCTCAGTGTTTCTTCTCATTTTCCTGATTGGTGAGTTTGCTAACGACTCTTGTTTTATCTATCTAACATTTTGTTGACTCTTTTACCCATAAACAGATTTTGAAAGTACTAAGAAAAAGAAATCCTTTATAGTGTATTCTCTGCTGCTGAGGTTTTTCTTCATTTCTTCTGGATTAGGAAAATCATCAATAGATATTGTTGAGTTTTCGGTGCCATTGATGCTTCAATTCAAACCATTTTCCTTATTTCAGCCTGCTTGCACTGATGATTCTTTTGACTTACCTATCCTTCTATTTTCTAGTAGAGACTCGAGAGTAGTTATTTATATATGACAAGTAGAACTATCACAGACCCCGAGCTGCCCTTTTTTTTTTTTTTTTTATGTAGAATTATTTACTATAAAAAAGTTTCAATTGGGATCTCCCAGGGTACAGTTGGTCGTTAAAAATAAATTGGTCATTCCATCAAGTGTAATTTGGATAGGAAGTTGTTTGTAGCAAGTTCTAGCCAGGGAGCAGTGGATTGCAGCCAGTTCTCATATGTACTGGAAGGTTTCCTCTATCTTGCCGCCTCTGCTCAGTCAGGGAACAGTCCTTCCTTGTAGTGATGATATTTGTTCATTTAATCTATTATCAACCACGAATTTCTTCTCTTGATATCCGTTGACATAAATAATAGCTAAAGCAAAAACTCGAATATCCTTTTTTGGTTGTTCATTTATTCTGACTTGCTTTTCCCCCTTTTTGGCTGAAGTTTTACAGTAGCGAATAAGTTCATGACATATGTCAGCCAACAATAGCTTGTTGCTTCCTTGACTTAACTTTTATCAGGGATACCGTTTGTTTAGAATAGTGTCCATCTCCAAAAGATTTTATGCGTGCATTGGAGCGAGTGTCAGAGATGTGGAAGAGCTCAATCTTCATTCACACTTGTCTTCTACGAAAAGATGTTTACCCTGTGTCTGAAGTGCTACCAGCTCGTACTATGTGGGAGAGGATTGGGTGTATGCCATATGCAGCTTCCCCTTGTATTTCTCCAATGAATCGAACCCATGACCTTTAGTTTACCAAAGGAGCAACTCTATCCTTAAGTGAAGCCCTCCTGACTTGTCTCTCACCTGAAAGGGAAAAACTTCTCAAAGAGTATAATTTCAAGGGAAAAACTTCTCAAAAGAGTATAATTTCTTCTTTTTTCTAAATGAAGTAAAATTCCCTTCAAAAGAGTATAATGACATTCTCTTTTCAGCAAGATTTGCAGAATCAGGAAGTGTATAACTAGAGTTTTCCCCTTGGGGGGAGGTTTCATAAGCTCCACTCTTTCTTTTTCTTTCATCACAGTATGACTAATGATCATCAGAATGAACTTGATATACATCTGGTTTGTGTACAATGCTTAGAGAATGAGGCAACTAGAGTAACTTGGGGAGGTTCTTGAGAGATTTGAAGGAATAAAGTGTAATGACCTTTCTGGTCATTTCTATGTTTTGCCTTCTATGCGTCGTTTAGAGCGTTCCTATAGCGACCCCAAGTCATTCATGACTTGCTGGGACTGACAGTTCGGTCACCTGGCCGTTCGTTTGACAGTTATGTGATTTTTTAGTTTTTGGAGCTTATGAACCTTGAACGATCATTTTTTATCAAAATTTCAAGAAGATGACATCTGAATCCACTTCTGACAATTCCATCAGCTCCGGAAGGGTCATTTAAGGTTAGTAGCATGGTCGGCATGACTGCCGAGTGATTAGGCGTTTTAACTTTAAAGTTTAAGCCTAAGTTTGACTTTAGTCAACTTTCTAAGTAAACACGCACGGATGTGAATTCCGTCAGCGTGGTTAGCTCCGTAATATCGAGTTTGGTCTAGATTGACCCTTCGTTTGTGTCCCGAGGCTTCCAAGCTAATTCCGAGTCTCTTGTGGATTTTGACTTAAAATGATGAATGGGTGTGGGACCCACTTTTTGGCAAGATTACCTCATATGGAAATTTAGACTGCGTCATTGAGTCCGGTATATCGAATTGGTATGGTTGCATATCTCGTTTGTGTGCATAGGGATCCGAAAGAGTTCGGAACACCCCGTCAGAGTTTTTAAGTTTCTGAAAAAAATGCTGAAATCTGATGCATATATAGCAGAAATATCAGCTCATTTTGAAAACTTCAAAACCCCATCTCTCTCTCATTTCTTGGTCAAATGAAGTGATTCAAAGTGTGGAAGCTTCGTTTTGGTGGTGGTTAGCTGCAGAGTGATCGGAAGTTGTCGGATGCGCGTCGTTCGAGGTAAAACCGCAATAAATCAGACTGTTGTAGCTCTTTTCGAGTTCTTGTTTTTGGCTATATTGATTTGGTTAAATCTTGCTTATTTTAGCTCGGTTTTAGGTGATTCGAGGTCCCACGTGTCGGGAATTATCGAAGCTACACCGTGGAGTGAATAAGGATTGTTGGACATCCTTCGATTTTGGTAAATTTTGAGGTTTACCTCATACATGTTTTTTTTCAAAATTGATTATAGTGCGATTTATCTGCATGTTGGATTTTTGCTGTGTTTCGAGCCCTAAATTGTGTTCCAAACAAGTTCGGGGGTATTGTTTTGGGTCTTTTGGCGGAGTCTGATAGTCTGAGCCTTAGATTAGGTGTTATCGCTGCTTGTTGCACTTCTGTATCTTCTCCCTTAAATTCTGTGGTTCCGACGCGTTCTCGGAGGTTCAGTGCATCACTAGAGGCGTGGGATTGAGATAGTATAGGCTTGGAGCCTTTTTTGTGATATATGGGAGTGGACGACATTCCACGATGGATGTTGCTGGATTGGATCCTATTGGAGATACCATCACCCTCGGGGTCGTTCTTTCTAGCTGGGTTGGGAGCATACTGCTGGCTGGGTGGACTCGGTGATTTTGGCGATCACCCCCGGGCCTTCTTTCTTGCCGAGTTGGGAGCTGACTACATGGTAGGACGACTCACGATATCTACCTCACCCCTGGGTCCCTCTTTCTAGCTGGGCTGGGAGTGGACTATCTAGTTGGGTGCCTCCCTGAGGTCACTCTTTCTAGCTGGGCTTGGAGTGCACTGCTCTATACCCCGAACTTGTATTCCAAAATGAAACACAATTCGGGGCTCGAAACGCAGCGAAAACCCAACATGCCAACAAATGATGCCCAACACTCCTTGAATACTCCACGACGTAGCCTCGATAATTTCCGACACGTGGGACTTCGAATGTCCCAAAACCGAGCTAAAATGAGCTATATATCACCAAATCAAAATAGCCACAAACAAGAACAAAAAGAGCTACAACAGTTTGGTTTATCGCGATTTTACCTTGAACGATGTGCACCCGACAACTTTTGATCACTCTACAGTGAAGCCACCATCAAAACGAAGATTTCACACCTTGAATCACCTCATTTGGCCAAGAAATTAGAGAGATATGTGGTTTTGAAGTTTCCAAAATGAGCTGATAATTCTGCTATACATGCACCAGATTTCAGCATTTTTTTCAAAAACTTATAAACTCCGACGGGGTGTTCCGAACTCGTTTGAAGCCCTGTGCGTGCAAACGAGATATGCAACCATACCAAATACGATATACCAGACTCAATGACGCAATCTAAATTTTCATACGAGGTTGACAAAGAGTGGGTCCCACACCCAACCGCCATTTAAGTCAAAATCCACAAGAGACTCGGAATTAGCTCGGGACACGAACAAAGGGTCAAACTTGACATTTCGGAGCTAATCGCGTTGATGAAATTCGCATCCGAGCACGGTTACTCAGAATGTTGACTAAAGTCAAACTTAGGCTTAAACTTTAAAGTTAAAATGCCTAATCACATCGACTCACACCGAAAACCTCAGGAGTCATACCGACCATGCTACTAGCCTAAAATGACCCTTCCGGAGCTGATGGAATAGTTAGAATTGGATTTAGATGTCCTCTTCTTGAACTTTACTCGAAAATGATCGTTTAAGATTTATAAGCTCCAAAAACTAGAAAATCGCATAACTACCAAACGAACTGTCAGTCCAAGCAAATCATAAATGACTTGGGGTACCTACAAGAACACACAGAAATGACCAGGAGGGTCATTACATAAAGGAAGATAGATAAAAAAATTGGACATAGATAATCTTTTGTAGAAATTTGGCCTTGCACCAAGAAAGAGAGCTAGGTAATTACCTTTTAGTTCCCTGTAATTTCATTGGATTGCAGTTTCTGTTAAACTAAGCTCCTTTTTTTTTATTTTCTGCTACAAATCTCGAATACATATTCTGCAATTGAGAGGTATACCGAACAAATAACAGTTTTCTTCTTACGTCCACTTCTTCCAATCAAAAGAAAGAAAACAAAGCAAAGAGTACCTGCTCTGTAGATACACATTCGTTATTTCTTTCATTGTTTTTTTCTTGGGAATTTCTTCTCTCCAGCAAGAATGATTGGAGGCTTCAACAAATGATTCAGGTTCATGTGAAGATTGAACTGAGATGAGGTAAGCTCAAACGTTTGCAAACCAGACCCGGTCTCTCTTGGAATCCGGAATATGCCAATAACTAACTAACTGAACTAATCCATATGTGTCTCTCTTTTATCGATTGGTACTAGACTAATAGTTGAAGTAATGAATGGAAAATTATAGTGGCTAGGAATGCTTCGGAGATTTTATGGAAAATCGAAAATGTTGAAGTGTTGATTTATAATTAGGAAGATGAGGAGATAAGGGGTGAATGATATTCAGCAAGATTTATATTCATTCACAGAGGAATTCAACTTTGAAAAGGAAAAGGACTATTTCAAACGAAAGAACCCGTATCAAGTCCCAAGTCCTTCTGTCTGCGGAATGCTTCCTTTTTTCTTGAGTCTGTTGTCGGAAGGGCTACTAGTGCGGAAGACTCCTTTGGCAGAGACAATGGTACCATCTGAGGAAGAATAGGATTTTATTCCCTGGCAAAGGGAAGAAGTTCCATTTCCCAGCCATAGACACCTCTACAATCATTGACTTCACGATTTGACTGCCATATCTTTGATGAGTTCCCAAATATCAGTAGTCTATGGTTGTCTGTTAGTAGATGCCACTAAATCTACCAATACTTATATAGCTTGTATTACCAAACTTCCAAAAATCTGCTCATTTTGAGAAGTGTTTTTTGTTAGAATTGCTTTTAGAAATAGTACTTTTGGAGAATAGTAGTTTGCATTTGGCTTATCATTTAAATGCATTTTTGCCAATATTAGATAAGTAATTTGTGCTTGGTTAAGGTTCCAAATGTGCTTCAGGAGAAAAACTACTTTTTAGCTTCTTAAAAACAACTTTCGCTACTACTCAGAAGCACTTATTTTGTTCTTAAAAGTTTGGCCAAACACCTCGACTCTCTATTATAAGCATTTTAATAAAAACACTTTTGACTTTCCAAAAGCTTGGCCAAACATGTTATTTGTTTGATTCTACTTCGGGCCTTCTCCTTCCCCCAACAGGACCACAGAGCATCATTAAAATATTGATGCTAAGTACAGTGGAGCACTTGTGTTGGTTAAATGAAATAAACCTAGCTCTTTTCCCGGTACTTGTGTGGTGGGAGGTAGCAGGAGCCGGTGGGATAGTCGAGGTCGGACACCATTGTTATTAAAAAAGAAAAGAAATGGAAGTATCTCCTTATGGTGTTGTTGAAGCAACATACATATTTCAAATTGTAGGATGTTTGGGGTATTGCCATTTCTTTCTTTGACAGTAAATCAGTATAACCGAACATATCTTAACGTCTTTTGGTGCAGTCTTCGGATGAAATCATAAATTTATGGAACCCTAATTTGCTTGTAAGATCAGCTCTAATCCATCGATGGACCCCCTTGTCAACAAGATATGCAGTAACTATGTTAGTTTATTTCCTACTTGCAAGTATCATTGGCTTTAAGGTAAGATTGTACTGTCATAAAGTAGATAGATCTGAAAACCTGTAGTGCCAGTGTGCATCCATTTTAGTATTACGTTGAGCTGCATATGTATATATTTTACAATATTTGGCCTTGTATAGTGTATATTTGTACTGGTGATGCATCGTTAGACATAAAACTAGTTTCATTTGTTAGTTGGTGCCTGAATTATTATTTTTCCCTGCTGCAGTTCTAGTGGCAGTCCGTACAATCTGAAAGATGAACCTTTATCCCTATAATTGATGAACTTGCAATGTCGAGACGGTCAGAGGAGAAGGGGCCTCAGTTTTGGTATTACCTTATAGAGGAAAGGTGTAAATTACATGTAATTTTGTTCAGGTGATGCAAAGCTGGTGCTATTATCTCAACATATTTGTAGTAATACCTTATCACCATTAGTGGAGACCAAATTATGTTGTATTATGATATTCCGTCCATCGGAAACCACTTCTCTACCTCTAAGCTAAGGGTAAGGTGTGCGTTCACTCTACCTTCGCCAAACCCCATTATATGGGATTACACTGGATATGTTGTTGTATACAGAAATGAAAGAGATGATTAGGTCTATTTGACTTGCTAAATCATGTATATTATTGTATTACCGTACTTATTCACTTTTGGGTTTAAAGTTCTCTTAGTATTCTTTTTTGGGCTTCTTAAGTAGATGTAAATGTATATACAATATATCGATATTGTATAAACTATGCCAAACTATATCATATAAATTGTGACGGAGAGAGTTATAATGAAGAGTACATTTCCCAGAATCACCTTTCTTTGTATGGGGTTCCCCCTATTTGAAGGTTGAAATAAAACACTTAATATCAATGAAAATCATATTATAATCCCTTTGTTGTGGGAGTTCAAAGCTGGAGAGCTCCATTGAGATATCGATAATACAGAAAGAATGCAGCAGCCAAGAAAGGCACAAAATACTCAACAAAAACCAAATGCTTGGGCTTGGAGTTTTGTTTGATCACAAAAGCTTCAATTTCTTTTGCCTTTATTGGTTCTTTGTAGGAATCAGTAAACAAATTATCATCATCATCATCTTGGATTTTATAGCCTTGAAGATATCCAATCTGGTATTTCAAGATATAGTTCTTGGCAGCTTTACTATGTCCAATATCTTCAAATTCTTTAGTTGCATCCTTTCCAGCTGATTCAATCAGCACTTCTTCTCCTCCAGGATGTTCTTCAAGAAACTTCGTAACGTCTATTACCTGAAAAAAACATAACATATATTCTTAGAGTCGATGATTATGCTCTTTGTACGCGTCCAAGAAAACAGTGAGTTAAGTCAAACATGCTAGTAACGGTCCCAGGGGAGGGTGGAGATGGTACTCTGCCATGGATGACGATCCAGCAATCTTGCTTTGACTTGTGTTGTGCAACTTGAGAAAGGGTGAACATTCTTTCTGTGTCCATGTTTTGGGGGTATGGAATAAGAGTTTTAGTATTTATAATGACAATGGGGACTTGTTGGTCAGCAAGAAAAAGAGAGTGAGGAAAGGTAGGTAGGTTGAAGTCCATGTGATTATCATCTACCATTTTTGTTTCATATATGTCTGTATCTACCTGATCTTCAACAGTCAAACAGATTTTTCTCCTCCACAATTTGAGATGAGTTGGTGGGGTGTCATAAAATTCCTTATATTGATATTCATTAAGAGTAATAAGGTTAAAAAAACATTAAAAAGAAAAAAAAATGACATAATTGATTAACTGATCTATGTTCATGCATTGATAGTGCAAAAGAACTTTAAAAAAAGGCAGCACAATGCACAAAACATCCTGCATTCACATTAAAGTTCGGGAAAGAGCCGCACGCAAGGATGTAATGTAGAGACCTACAAACTATCCCATGACCTATAGGTTACACAGAAACGACTTTACCGTTCTCCCCTCTTGTTTCCAATTTAAGCTAAAGCTTCAACTACAGATTTTTCCAAGCATCTTGAGGAAACAAATTTTACACATCAAAGAAGAGAGCGCTGTCAAATGATACTACATGTGTTTCCAAGTGATAGCTGAAATGGAACTAGTTGTACAACTTTGACAAATTTTGAAGTGAGAATATCAGTGCATCAACAGAAGATGTGTATATTTACTGAGAAGAATGAGTTTTTCGAGTGCCTTTGGCTAGATCTTTTGAATCTCTTTCTTCACTATGCTCCTTATTGATAAAATTTGTGCCGTCAAATGTAACTCTAGAGTTCCTGTACTGGCTACCAAAGGCAGAGCCAAATCCCCATCCGAGGCCTACTCCAATCCCACAGCCGCCACCTATAAATAGTAATTGTGAAACATAGCATCAAAAAAATTGGACCACAGATATAATTTCATGAAAATATGGCTTATATTCAGTTTTTACCTACACCAAGACCCAAGAAATTCAAAGGCATGCCTGGAAAAAACAAGATTACACATTAGGTTAGATGATACTATTAGAGAAGAGTATTTTGCAAAAAGAAACTTGTAACAAATGTGAAGAAACAAATTACGACAAGAGTAAGCTGATAAGTTTTTTTTCTGAGAATAAATGAATGCACAGTGCATATCCTTTTCATCTTTCTCTTGAGGAAAAGAATTGGGGGGTGGGGGTTGTGCTCGGATGTTTGGAGAGAGATATGTCCCAACCCTTAGATAAACACTACGGCTTTCCTAACCTACGCAAAACATAAGGATAATGTCCTTCGTTTCTTTAGAAGCATGAGGATAATCAATTTCATAAAATAAAGATAGTAGTATATGATACTTTTAGCATTTTCCATGTCAACAATCAGACAAAGGGAACAAGGAAATAAACTGAGAAATGTGAATATAGAGATGTTAAAGGAGGATTTTCATCAGACAAAGATTCTAGTGAAGAACTAACATGCCAATCAGTGTCTTGAAAGAAAAAGGCGCAAAAAACTGACAAGGTTTATAGGGCTTGAAGGAAAAGGTGAGAAGTAAAGCAAAAGTACCTGAATTTAGTACTATGATAACCAAATTGCAACTGACAACTAATTTCAGCATCCAAGATACAATAGTGCCAACATTTCCAACTCCTAAAGGTTGAGTTTCAAAGAATATCCCCTTTCTTTTGGATCATTTTACGTGTAATTGTTTGAAAGCACACTTCTTTGAAGCGCATGGTTTCGCCCATGAAGCGGTTACCCCTTACTTCACATCATTTCATCCCTCTAAGAAATGAAGCGATGACTTTTCATAACACTGATGAGTGATGCCTAGAGATGTATAGAACATTCAAAGATTTCCTCCATTTATAAGAAGTCATCAACGACCAAGGTAGGAATACTTCATCAAAAATCAACCAAGGTAGGTTTAAGAATCCAGAACACGGCCAACATGGCAAAACTAAGGTTGCCCCTACAAATTGCTTCAGATCATGCTGACTACTAGCCTCCCATGCTCTAGACTGGCACCAACAGCGAAACTTTGGTATCTCCAGAAAGGATTCCCTCCCAAATCTACTCTTTGCATGGAGCTAAATAATAGATAAGGAACATCTTGGCCGACAAACTGATACACACTCCATATAATTTTGATGCTACATCTGTCCATGCACTTAAGTTCCATAGAAAGCAAGGAGGGTGGGGATCATCTACTGCAAGGGACACTTGAGATCACATGTCTTGGAGGCTTTGCGCAGAGGCTTGTCTAGATGCCTTTTTCATTGCTTTAATATCAGTTTAACTGAAAGAGTAGCAGTTTCTAAGTTGGCATAGTTTACCAAAAACATGCTTCAAAAGTCTTCTCAGGTCCACTTATTCCTTAAGCTATGACTGCCTTCAATATGCAAATTTATAAATTTTCTAACTTCCTCTATGCTCATTTAATATAGCTTAATAGCTACTATCATAAAACAATCCTCTCCATGAGGATGGATGCTTTAACATGTCCCCTTCCAAGCAGATGTCAAAAAGTACTGATCTTTCCTTTTAGTTTTTTCCTCTTAAAAGAGATTAAAGACAGCAGCCACCTCTTTTTGCACTGTGCTGTCGCTGAACAACTTTGGGATAAAATGGAGATGCCAGCAACAATGACCACATTCTAAAAAAATCTTTGATGTATTTCCAGCAACTATGACTGCATTCTACATTATGAAATAGTGTTTTATAGATTTTCTTTGGATATATGTTCACGGTCTTCTGACATCTGGACTCTACATGTCTGAAATTCTACCAAATGCTTCAAAACTGTAAACTCCAGAGAAATTGTGTACTTGGATACATGACAAACTAATCATATTTTTTCATGTATAGTTCATTTCAATCTAGTTCATAATCAACCAAGCTGGTGCTAAAGAATACGTATTAAGTACTATGCTTTCTGTAATACCATATTTCATGGCTGACAAATCTTGTAAACCATATCACCCCAATTCATAAGCACGTAATCGAAGACTCAATAAAGATGAAAACTTTTCTTCTGAACTAATACTGAAAAGATACTAGGACAAGCAAGTTAGCAGTGTCTCACAAATAAGTATAAGAAGTCACTAAACCATATTCAGAACAAGAATTCCCAAAGAACAACAGTAATATCACTAATCACTATACAACATACAAAAAAAAATAAAAATCTGCTCAACCCCACTAAGCTCTTAATATACAATTCACATTTTCCTGTTCCAAGCTAGACCCTTTGGTTAGTAATAAGTGAAAAAAATGATTTTTTTATGCAAAAAAACAATAAAACAGACCTAAAAAGATATTTTAGAACCCAAAAAGCTTGAAAATGAAAGAATCAAACCTCCGAAACCCCATCCTACACCGAATCCGCAACCAATGCCAGCACCTAAACACAATTTCAATTTTTTTGCATCAGTACATGAAAGCAAGTAAAAAAGAGAGGAAAAAAGAAGAAGCTTTTGTTCTTATTGAAAGAGAAGAAGTAAAGTCAATTTGGGACTGAAAATTTATGCATACCAAAACCGATACCGGTTCCAGTGAAGTTTGTCATCACCATTGCTTCCGGCGAACAAATTACCAATCAATTGAAGAAAGATTTGCAAATTGGGAGTAAAGTTTCCTTATAAAATGCCCATTTTTAAGGGACTACATTGAACTTATTACAAACGTAAGTGACCAAAACTGCACAGTGTATATTTAAGGGACTACATTGAACTTACTACAAACATAAGTGACCATTTTTGCCATTTTCTCTTTGAAATTACGATGCCTCGAATTGAACTTTAGTGTAGCCAGCAGTCAAGAAGATCAGCAGGCAACGATCGAGCCATGGCTTTCCTCTTCCACAAATTTCAAGAGGTTCTCTATTTCACCTTGCACCCTTTAAACTGCTTATTTGGTACGAGCGATAAAGGGATAATTAATTTCATGATAACTTGTTCACCAATAAAACTGTACATTTTGTTCTAATTTTTTCTTCATTAAGTATCTTGTAGTCATTCGTAATGTGGGTTTGCATTTGTTTGTTGAATTGACACTGTTAATTATCTAAAGTTGATTTGTTGAATTGACATACGATTTTCAGGGAGTGAAAATTCTTGCTAAAAGCACCACTTTTGCTAGAGAATCGAGGCTTCTTCAGTTCGAAGCTGACATAAATCTACTATTCCTTTACACCAGGTAAGAGGTGATGTACAAATTGAAATTAATTTTATGGGTAGCTATTTTATATTTTCATTGTAATTATATTGTTTTATTCAACATGTTCTCAGTTTGCTTCAACTATAGTAAGAATAATTGAAGTATAATGTAGTGTGAAATTCGGGTTTCTTCATTGCTGATAGATCTAGAAAGAACTTTTTGTGTCTTTATCAAAGGGGGAATGAAGAACTTGTTTGATATTTGTGAATTTCTGTTTGCTTTTAAGTTAAAACAACAACAAATTCAGTGTTATCTCGCATGTGGGGTCTGAGAGGGTAGAGTGTACGCACACCTTATCCCTACCTTTGAGAAGGTAGAGAGGTTTCCGAAAGAGCATCAGCTGAACAGACAGTCAAAAAGAGGCAATAGCAATAAACAGAAAGAACAACAGGATTGTCACATATCGAGGCGAAATAACACTTAGTTATAGAAATCTAAAAATATGGGAAAGAAACAAATAAAACTCTGGGAAAAGGGAATGACTTCTAGCTAGCCTTCTACCCTAATCCTCGATCTCCACACCCTCCTGTCAAGCGTCATGTTCTCATTGGGCTGAAGTTGCGACATATCCTTCTGATTGCATTAAGTTATTTTTCATAACTAGGGATTTGCTTGGGGACCGTGGTAACAGTCCTTATTCCACATTTTCCTTTCAGTTTCTTCTTTAGAGGCGTACTGCTTCAGCGGGAACTGTGGTAGTATTGAGAGAGATAGTTTCTTTATTTTCTTGCCCTCGTTGATAAATAGTAGAACAACAACAACAACAAAACACCATACCCAGTATAATCCCACAAGTGGGGTCTGGGGAGGGTGGTGGGTATAGGGTCTATCAAGTAAAACATATCAAAATAGTATGAAAAGAAAGTACAGAAATATGCTTTAGTGGGGAATTGAACCAACAGAGGGACTCATTTTGAAATTCTTTTACCACTGAACCGAGGCGCTCAGTTTGATAAATAGTAGAAGTAACTAATATTTTTATGCCGTAAAAATTGCGGCTTTGGTGGCGAAATTACGTGTTATCTTTTTGAATAGATGCACCACTGTAGTTTAATGTTGCCCTGATAACTTTACTTTCAGTTACAACCGTTTAGGAAGGAATGCCGAAGAAGCTGATGCAGAGGAGATTATTGATATGGCTAACAAAGCCTCCTTAGACGATCAACAGAAGCAAGTTCATGAGAATGTGCATTCTCAGGTTACAAACTTTTGCAGCTATATGGATGAGATATTACTCCTGGATCAAAAGGTTGAAGGCAATCAGGCCACATCACCAGCAACACCACATTCTTCTCCTCGTAGTAGTGGCCTTGGTCTTGCTGTTGGTGGGAATTCTCTAGCACAAGACCGCATTGGTAAGAATCAGCTGCATCTTAAGCTAAATTTTCCATGTACTTCTTAGTTGTTGTTTTTTTCTGAGAAGGACTTCTTAGTTGTTATATTGTGGAAACTTTGTTTTGAATTTTGACTTTCACCCTACTTCATTGTTGGTAACCATTTGATTTCCTTCTTCTGCTCTGTCATGACATTGCTTTACCTTGCGTCATGCTGTCCTTACAATTATTTGGCTGTATCTCTCCGGTATATATCTAGTATTATCGTTAATGTCACTACTTCATTTTTATATTAAACACCGTTAGCCTTCAACCTGTGTTGAAATTGTTTTTGTTTTACAGGTAGACAATGGAAGTAGTTATTCCTGTCTCTTGTAGCCGGTAATTACTGTATCACTTGAAATTTCTGAAGTTTAGTATTACTGATTTTTTGTAGAAATTGATGAAGTTCCTAGAATCTTTTGATTGGTAAGATGGATTTGCACTTCTTTACACAAAGGGGGGGGGTGTTGTACCTCATCTTAAAGCACATCTGCACATGGATTAAGTAGATCAAATCCAACTCTCAGCTTAAGACACTAAAAATACGATTACTGAGTCTGGATGTAAACTGCTAAAGGAACGGAGTGTAGTAATTCCAATTGGAATGTTACTTCAACTTCTTCATTGGGAGGGTGAATTGTCGCTATTATATTTCCTTCAGTTCATTCAGTATAAAACATGATACCTATAATGAAGTTGATGGGCAGTTCTAGTGGTGTAAATATTTAATCTTTTGCAACATATACAATAACATAAAATGACGGATCATTATGCTCTTTGGTGGTTGGTTTTGCATATTTTGTATTTCACCTGTTCTTTGCAGTGGCTTCATAGCTGCATCACCCTGGTTTTTAATTACTGATAAAAATTTCAGCACAGCTGTACCTGAAACCAAGACATTGCACCGCACAGAGGTTTCACAGAAGTTAAAGGATCTTATGGGCTACACTCTCGAGGTAAAACCATCTCAAATTCCCCATGAGGATGCTGGAAAGGGTTTATTCTTACAAGGTGAAGCCAATATTGGTTCTGTCATAGCATTCTATCCTGGAGTAGTCTACCCTCCAGCATATTACTGCTACATTCCTGGGTACCCTAGAGTTGATGCCCAAAATTCACATCTGATCACACGGTATGATGGGACTATGATCAATGCCCAGCCCTGGGGTGCTGGTGGTGAATCTCGTGAATTATGGGATTGGACCAGTTCTCCTGAACCTAAGCACACTATGCATGCTGATGAGAAAGATTCTGACCTAGATGGAACACACGTTGGAGGCAACCTTGAAATGTTGGAAAGGAGAAACCCTCTAGCCTTTGCTCATTTCGCCAACCACCCAGCCAAAGGCATGGTCCCAAATGTAATGATATACCCTTATGATTTTCCCCTCCTTGAGAAGGACATGAGACCCTATATACCTAATGTTCCATTCGGAAACGATGAAGAAACAGACACGAGTAAATTTGGCAGCTTTAGGTTAAAAACGTGGAAGTCCAACAACAATGAATCAAAAGTCCCCATTCTGAAGACACTTGCTCTTGTGGCTACTAGAGCAATTTGTGATGAAGAGGTTCTGCTGAACTACAGACTGTGCAATTCAGAGAACATACCATCGTGGTATACTCCAGTAGATGAAGAGGATTAAGGGCGGTGGAGCTAAGATCATTATGATGATGGATGCATATATAAGTTGTTGAACAACCATATAAGCAAACAGGCATTTACGTTCATCAGCCATTGCTCAAGGCCAGCACAGAATGCCGCATTAATTTTGGTCATGGTATCTTGTTCTCTTTCAGTTTTCAACATTGTGCTGAGGTCTAGAAATAGTTAAGCTTTGCTCAGACGACGAATGGTAATATTTTCCATGAGTTGCTGAATAATGCAGCAAAGGAATACATCTTTATTGAAAGTATGAACTCATGACTGTTAAAATCAAAATCCTGTTTTTTTGTGCTTTGTTATTCAGTGACTGCTCTTTTTGTGATTGATTATTCGATTGAGACTCGGAAATTCAACTGCTCTTGCTTAAGAGTACAATGCATGATATATGGGCTATACTCATCACGAGTTTTGAACTTTGTTGCAAACAAAATCTTGATATTCAAGTAGAGAAGGATAGAACGAGGAGTCACTATCCACTTAGGACCCGTTTGGTAAGAGGTATTAATTAAAATAGTCCATGGATTAAAATTTAGTCCAACAAAAACATTGTTTGGTTACTTTATTTAACCTAATCCATGGATTAGTCATATAAGGTCTTATTTTATCCCTAGAAAAGGGAGGGATAACTAATCCAAGGTTTAACAATCCTTGGATAAGACCCCTAAATGACTAAACTATCCCCAAATCTTTTTTCCTATTTCTTTTTTGTTTAATGCTCTTTTTTATTTATATGAGAATATTTATAAATATTCTTTTAAATTCTCCAAATTCGTTCCATGTAATTTGATGATTTCACAAATTAATATTTTTTTCTCCATGTTTGATTTGTTATATTGAGTTGGTTTTTTCGTTTTTTTTTAAAATGTAGTTCGTCGATTGACCACTTGAACTATTTTTTTTTAAAAAATAAGCTGTGTATTTGAACAATTTAAGTAGCCTTAAATCTATGTTAAGTTTAAGATTAATATACCGTACTATCAAGGATCTCTATGGTGACATATCACACCTCAAAATTTAATAATAATTTTTTAATCTATTTTAGTATTTAACTTGACAAATTAAATGAAATATAAAATCTTATAATAACTCAAGGGTATAATAGAAAGAAACTTTTTTTTTAGAATTTTAAACCAAATATAAGATAAATGGGAAACATGAACCAAACACTTGATAAAAATTAACCCTTATATTACTAATCTGTGCATTACTAATCCATACATTAATAATCCTTGCATTATGCATTTTTGTACCAAACGACCCCTTAGTTTTAACTGTGCGTCATTGACCCTCGGGGATTCTCGGTCACCGGACTAGTTAGTCATGTTAGCACTTTTATTGTGTCATATGATTTTTTTGTAGTTTAGTCTTTCAGAGATTTATATATATTATATAGAAATATAACGATTTTTTAATATTTTATTTTGTATAATATTTGCTTGAGCTAAGTTTATATGAAGTAATATATGATAGGTGAAAGATTCATATAGCCCACCTCAAATTATTTAGAATTAAAATTAGTTTGGTCAAAACCTGCCTAACTTAAACGTCCAGATAAACTCCATGGTGACATAAACAAAGGGTGACACTACCATATTTTAACATATTCAATTTGAAAAAGTTAAGCTTCGAAATTTACATATACATAGGTATAGTAATGGATTTAAGTTGTGGAAATAATTATTTATATTATACTAGGATAGATTGTCTACATCATATCTCTTGAGCTTAAGTCTTTCTCACGACTCTGCTAACATAAGATGTTTTATGCACTAAACTGTCTTTTTTATAAGTTATAGATATATAAGCTTCAAGAAGTCCTTATATATGTGTGAAAGTTCAAGAAATTAAGTATTAAAACAAGTTAGGTTTAAAGTTGAAAGTGGAATTATTTAATTAGTCTTTTTACTTATATGTTTTCACCCGGAAAAAATGGAAAAAGAAAAAAGAGAGAATAGTGAGTTTGACAAATAAAACCTTGTAATTAATTCTTTATATGAATCTGCATGTAACAGTTTTTATCCACCAACATGCCTCAGTCCTCACAATGATCCAACTTTAAAAGATCTTTTACACTAATAAGTGGGATTGGGAACCAAAAGGATAGAACATGTGTAATCGTAATCTTATATACAACCTTTCGGACTCGCCCGCATTACAACCTTGCTTCATATTGTAATTGTCATGATAGCCCGTGTGTGTCCCAACCAAGGGCGAATTTAAGCTTAAAAAATGGGCCATCTGAACTCGTGGTCATTCGACAAAATTCGATGTATTACTTGTATAATTTTTAAAATATATCAAATAGCAACTGAAGGAATCCATGAACACAAACAACTAGATGGCTCATTGGTTTGAGTGTCAGTTTTTCACTTTGAGGTTGAGGGACCGATTCCCAGATGCTGCATTTTCACAACCTTGCCATTTTATTTCTTCTAATGACTTTTTCTTATAATAAAATTTATTTATTTTGCCATGTATTTAATATTTTTTTTATTTTTCTTATGAAAAATCTATATTTATTATTGCTAAAATAAATAAGGCCCCTCAAATTTGAAAGCCTAAATTAGTTGCCCTTTTTCTTAAAGGGACAGAGCCGCTCCTGACAATGATGCACCCGTCTTCTTGAAATTCTAGATTCGCCTCTGGTCCCAACCCATAAGGGCCATGCAGACTTGATGTCATTCCCGCCTTCCTCCAATGAAGTAGTCCTTCGTGAGTGCGGCACACGCCTTTTTGTTGGTTTTGAAGTCGTTTGTAATTTGGGTGGGGCACGTAATTAATTTTATAAGTGATATCTAAGAAAGATAAGATATACACAAACCTTACCCTTATTGCACTATCTTATAAGATATAGAGATATTATATTTGATAAACTTTGACTCAAAAGAGAAGTTAATCGAAGCAAAGTTACTAGAAAAATAAAAGATTTATTGATCATTTCAAGTTCTTTTATATACTATATAAAATGAATCCTTTTAGATTAGATGGCTAGCTTTACCTACATGATTTCTGATATGTTTACTTGAGTCGAGAGTCTATAAAATACAATCTCTCTATTTTTATAAGGTAAAAATACGATTGCGCACATATCATTTTTTTAAAAACTTCACTTGCGGAATTTCATCGGATATGTTGTTGTTGGGTTGTTGTAGAGTAGATGCTCCCAATAAGCAGAAGGTGGTGAATCAGCTAATAACGAATTAATCAAGTAAGTACTAAAAGAAAAGATCAAACAAAAATAGTGGATTAATTGTTTGGATATCACTAAAAGAAAAGTTAATTAGTTACTCTTAATTCATTTTGATTAGCTGAAATTCCACAAGTAATTAATTAATACTAAATAAATACAATGTGGATATGTGGTCCTTCCCACTCATTCCTCATCACAACTTCTTCAGAACAAAATATATTGTTTCTGGTACACAAACTATATTTGTTTACTTCATTATATTCCAATTCCATCGTGTCCACTGAGCAGTCTTAATTTGAAGTATTTTTCTTTTTGCTTTTTTCATGGTGCGATATCTGTTTTTAGGATTTGACTAATCTAGATTCACATCGAGAAGTCCTCATGTAAGGTGTAAAGTGTTTTCCATCAAAGACGATTATATATCTAAGGCTCAAACTCGTGACCTCTGATTAAAAATGGATGATGGGTACTTACTAGTCCCAGAATCAAAAAATTTACGAAGAGGGTTCAAAATATAAAAAGGTATACACATGACAAAATTACTAAGAAAATTCAATACCTTGGCTGATTTTTACCAAAAGGGTTCAAAATATATTGTAATTTTTCGAAACCCTCTTACGTTACCTTGGCTCCACCTTAGTACTTACTACTCCACCGTAACTTTTTTGGTGATATCTCTCTTGTAGCTAGATGAATGAATATAAAGACCAAAATTGTATATATTAATAAAGAAACAATAAGAAAGGAGTACATTTCTTAAATGATCATATTCGATATATATAATGGAAGTGGGCAAAATTTTTAATCCTATGATTAATATAACAAGGGAATTAAATATGTCTAGTTTCACTACACTGACTGAGTATATACATTTTTCTGTCTTTCCCTGTCCTTAATTACCAGATTTTTCCTATTTCACCCTTTTCAATCAACTGAGGTTCTTCTGATATACTCGAAAGCCCTGAAAAAAAAAATATATATAGGATAAGGGGTTCACATACACATAAGAAAATAATGTCACTTAGACATGATAAATTTGAAAAGCTTCCAAAAAAGAGAGTTAACTTGGACTACTAAATTAGCTTTAAGATGGTACAAAATTTAATTTATATACACTAACAGTATAAAAGTGATTTTAACTATCACAACATGTTATCTACTTTATTTTCTAGGATTATAGAATTAGGCTTATATATCAACAGTGGAAATATCGTTGCGGATCACTTTATAAGGATGTGGTAAGAAAGTTACACATTGTCAGTGCATATGAATTAAACTCTGATAGATGTTACTTACATATATAATACTTTCTACAACACAAAATCTTGAAACATACCTTCAATGAAACCCTTCTTTTGCAATAGAATTCTTGTAGCTCTCATGACATCATGTGGTTGATTTGTTTTTTCACTAAGATCAATAAAAGTCTTCAATTGTGCATTTTTAAATAACCAAGTTGACTCCATTTGTTTGTTGATCATTCTAACAGCATAATAAGGGATTCTCATATTTTTCTTCATTGATGATGATGATGATGATGATGAATAATCCATTTTAAAGCAACAATTAACAAACATAATACAATCCATCAAGCTCTCTTTAGCTAATCCTTTCATATCATATGCTTGTGATCTTCTCCAAAGGCTTTTGGAATGTGAATTAGTTGGAGATGAAAGTGATAAAGCTTTAGTTGTGTCACTAATTGCATCATTAGCCTCTCCTAATAACAATTTACATTGTGCTCTATTGCTATAAAGCACAATTCTTTCTTTTCTAAATCTTAATGGACATAACTCCAAAGCCTCACTATATTTCATCATTGCTTCTTCAATTTTTCCTAACCAAAAACTATTGTTCCCTTGTTGCTTCATCAAACTCACCATTACCCTTTTCTCTTCAAGTTTCTCATCACTCATATTTTGCTCCCTTTTCTTCCTATCTACTTTCAAACCCCATATTTCTTCAAGCACTTGTTGAACACCGATATTCTTGATTTTCACCTGTTGAGACATAATATAATTAATATGTAATTATACGTACTACATGTGTTCACAAATTAAATTTTGAAATGACATGGTAATTTAAAATGGTATCAAAGTAAAAGGCAAAAGATCCTGAGTTCAAATCTCATCACCACCTACAAGATAGAAATATTTTCACTTGTTTGACCCGTGAAAAAAAAATAAAATTTATACATTAGGGGGCGTGCTGAAACATAATACGATTAAGTAATTATCATTACCTTTCTTTGTTTGAAATCTGCAAGAAGAGTTCTTGTGATTGTATTACCAACATGTGATCTGCCTCCAAGGGTCCTAAGTTCAACTAAATCAACAAGACACATGGAAGCCACTTCAAGAACTTTGTACCTTGTACCTGTTGAGATATAATATAACTAAATAATTTAAACTCATGCTTTTGAACAACTTAAGTTATTAAATAAGGTGGTGTTAGCAAATACCTAACGGTTAATTTTTTTTAAGATGAGATGGTCACATAATTTAACAGTACCTGAATCGGCGAGAAGCAAGAGTAGACAATCTATTCCCATATATTGCCAATCATCTGAAGATCTTGAAAGATTACAAAGATTCTTGATTACATCCTTTGATTCAGCTATACATCTTCTTCCATCTTTATTATAACACAAAACTCTAATTAATCCAACCCCTCCTGGTGAAGAATCATTAGCCAATCCACCCCACATTTCACTTAACTCCTTCAAAAAAAATTGCTCACAAATGATATTTAAACACCTTTCCTTAATTGCAAAGCAATTTAAAAGATGTAAACTCCAACATTGAAGTTGACTAGCCCATTCCTCAGCTTTACTATTTTCCATTTCTAGTCCTCCAACTCCTCTAGTCAACAAATCACAATGATATTTCAATCTCATATTTAAATCATTCACACCAACAAACTCTTTGTACACAACTTCAAGACATGTTGAAGCCAAATTCATGGCTAATTTCACAATTTCTTCTTCATAAATTGCTACACTTTTGAATGTCTTTTCATAACTTGCTAAATGACCAATTGCTCTAATAGCCACTCTTTGTTCAACCCAAGTCATTTTTCCTCTTAAAAGATCCAATAATGGGACTAAAACACCACAATCCAATGCTTTAATAGCAAACTCAACATTGTTCATTGTATAAGAACCAATAATATGAGAAGCATAATAAGGAATATAAATATTTTGATTTTTTTGAAGCCAAGATATTTGATTTATACCGTTGTTAATTAGACTTGCCATGCATTCAAAAATGCCTAATGATGGAAGCTCTTTGTCATTTGGTTGAGACATTGCCATGGTCCAAAGGCCACTTAGCACTAGCACAAGTTCTTGATCTTCATCAATCAAAGGCATTTTTTTAAAGTAGTTTTTGATTTCATTGCTTCTAATTGATGAATTTGTTTCCTTCATTATGCAAAAGAAACAACCTAAAGAGTTATTATAGCAACATTTCTCATCCAAACTAGGCATGGTGGTAATTGGATTTTTTTCTTTTTTCTTGAGAGAAATATTCATTGAAGAAGCAAGGAGAGAAATTTTAGTGTAGTAACACTAGGGTTTTTTTAGTGTGTGTTTATGGTTGAAATTTGAAAGTTAATACAAAAGAGATAATTATCATCTTAGTATAGGAAAAATTGGTCAAAGTTGTGGCCTTTTGGAAGTGGAAACATACATGAGAAGATGTTATATTTATCTAGTAACTTATAGTATACTCTTTGTTTCAATTTGTTTGGTTTAATTCGACGTATGAGAGTTGAACTAATTAATATTCAGTATGAATAATAAAATTTACATATTTAGAAATTATATACAAAATACTATAAGTGGTTGAACTAATTAAAGTTCAATGTGAATAATAAGATTTACACATTTAAAAACTACATACCTAATATTTACAATACAAAAATATTCTTTGATGGTACAAAACTAGAAATTAAATAATAACTAAAACAAACAAATAAAAATAAATGAAATATTATATACTGACATTTTAAAGATTTTTTCACTATCAGATTATAAGAAAGAAAGCTCGTTAGGTATCAAAGCACCCAAAAATATGACGTAGTGGTCAATGAAATGTGTAGAGAATCATAAAATATCAAATTCAAACTCTCAATAAAGACAATAACATTATGTGATTTCTTTCTATCTATCTAAGCCCTTATGATCGGACTGAGTTATTCGGTACATATTTACCTTTCGATGCATATAATCGTTTACATCCACCAATAGTTAGCAAAGTTGGATGGTACCTAATTAATTTTCAATATTTTATGTAAAATTAATTTATGATTTTGTTGTTTACCTTTCTCCTGTTAGGTAAATTGGGTAAAAAAGTTATTTTGTCTTATGTGTTAAAAAAAATGGGGATACGTGAAAGGTTGAAAGTGAATCTTCTAAATTCACATGTAAAATATACTAAACAAGAAAACAGTAATGTGCATAATTATTGTGACAGGTAACAGGGTTTCTAATTATGTGAATCTTATCATATGTACAAGTGCAACATTTGTTTTCGTTAAGCGATAATATATATACACGTTAATATAAAGAATGCTAATATTTATCTATATTAGTTAATTGTTATTTGATCTAATGTCACTAAAGATTTTAGTGATATATACAAAAAATGTTAATTGTCACTAAAAATATATATTTAACGGGAATTAAATAATTTCCAATAAAAATATTTTTGTTTGTTCAGAACTAGTAATTGCTCTTTCTAAAATTTAGAACATATAAACTCGAAATTCTAACTCGGCTCTTTTTCCATCAAGGTGTAAACCGCTAAGAATTGTCATAGTAATAAGAAAAAGAATCAGTTTGATGCACAAAATCTTCCGTATTTACACATTATCTGAAAAAGAATTGTACCCTAAGAGATGTAATAACGTAAACTTCACAATTATCATTCTTTATGATTGATAATCATATTTTGTAAAATTACGTTGAATATATTATTATTAATGAAGATTTCGACCGTAAATCTTTATGGATATTCTACGAATTACATATCTGAAAGAGATATGTTTGAAGGACCACATATAATATAATTATATAATTTATATAGACATAATTTTAAGGAGTGACATTAATTCCTTTATATCCGTAAGTGAAATTGTGGTCCCTTTCATTCCAAAATAAACAAAAAAAAAAATCAAGTACAAAAGGGGAAGGTCTCAAGAAAATGCGGCCACATTATTAATAATAATAAACCAATTAATTAGAGCAAAAAGATAGTGACTAATTATAATCTTGGTTAATTAGTATAATTAATTAAGGTTTGCCAACTAATACTGTATCACTCGTGCTAATTCATCATGATGATTAAGTATTAACACATAGTTCGGAGGAGGACATCTGTATTTATTTCTTGGGAATCACACATTATTAAGCTTTATTTATCACTAATCAATTATAATTAGGCGTGGATTATATAAGCTTGCTTTAATTCTAAACTCGTGTTTAAGGAGCCTCATCTATGTAATCTTAATTAGCTAATCTCGCAAGACTAAAGAAAAGTGACAAATCTATGGTATATATATCACCCTTAAAAATGATTTCCATGTGTTGGGGTGTGTGATAAAGTTTGGTGTTGTTAGTCGATCGTATAAATAAAGAAGGGAAAAGGGATGAATTTACCCCCGAACTTTCATAAGTGGTATGTCTATGCCCTCCGTTATACTTTGCATCCACATAAGTCCCTGCCGTCCAATTATCGGTACACACATGCCCCTCTCACTAACGGCCCCCTCATTTTGGACACGTATCTTAATCCTAATCAATTACCCGATTGACCATTCTTTTTAACCCATATACTAAAGACCCACCCCATAAATTCAATACCCACCCGATTCCCTTTAAAAATATCCTAACTCAATTAAAGACCCAAATCTTCCAGGTCCCGTTCCTATCTCACAAAATTCTAGCCACCGCGTCGATTTCATAGTTTTCTTGGTCGTTTCCACCGCGTGTTCGTCATAATTTCGTAGTCAATTTTTCATCTATCTGTCGTCTCCCTCAAATCATACTTAAAATCATGTATGAAAGTACTTGTGATTCAATTAGTAACTCCATGATGATGACTTATTTTTGTGGTGAAATGACTCGTTGTTTCACTTCAAGGACTCCATTGAACCCCGAAAGAAGATTTTATAGATGTTCTAAACCTAAGGTACATTTTTCGCTAAATGTAAATTAATATGATTTCTGCTTGTATTTTGGTGTTTATGAGTTCTTCTCTGTTATTTTTTATCAAATTGAAAATTGTGGATTTTGGAGGTGGGAAGATGGTTCTTCAGAAAATTCTTCCATTGAAGTTAATTTACTGAACTCTAAATTGAAAGTTGCTACGTTGAAAATGGATAATTTGAGAGAGTCGATGAATGCAGTTAAGATTGAAAGAGACAATTTGAAGACAAAATTGAAGAATTTAGAGAGTTTAAACTACTTCGAGGTGAATAAATCAAGAAATTTGAAAGCGAAAGTGTCGAAGTTAAAGATGTTGTGTATATTGTCATTTACTCTGTTTGTGGTATTTATTGTTGCAATTTTCAAGTGATTAACTATTGTGTAGCATGAGGAATATATGTTGTTGAATTGTAGTTTCAAGTGTTAGTTATTTCAAGTATTTGTAGTTTTCAAGTGTTAAGTTATTTCAAGTGATCCTATGTATTAGTAAATCTTATGTTTTGAATGTAATTTTCAATCGTTGGCCATTATTTAGTGTAGCTATTGCTTCAAACGTATTGTGAATTTCTAGTTGGCTTTGAACATTATTTTGTGTCTTTTGCCTTAATGTTTGTAGTATTTAGAGGTGTTATATTAGTCATTATGTTGAAGATGGATAAAATTTCTGGTATTGCCATTATGTTTTCTTGTATTTAGAGAATCTGAAAATGACACTTGCACACGTGTGTTTGCAGGTGTTATTAAACTTGCACAATATCACTATTATACTGTCAACATGAAAGTTACTAACTAACTTGCACAAAGTCTCTAACTAACTTGCACAAAGTCATAAAAAAATAATCTGTTAAACTTGCACAAAGGCACTCTTAAACTGTCAACATGAAAGTCACTAAGGCAATATTAAACTTGCACAAAAGCAGAGCAAAGACACCATATATAACATTCAAACATTGGTCATATATAAGCAAAACGACAGTTAGTTTTAGCTGATACACTCAGCCTATACAAACAGTAGAAGCAAAATAGAGTATCAAGTTTAAGGCACTAGCCTATACAAAATAGTACTACTAAAACATCATTTAAGGCACTAGCCTATACAAAACATAGCGAAAAAACAAGTTTAGCCTTAACATCATTAAAGGCACCAACATATACAAAACAGTAATACCAACACTATATCATCATCCCCTTCTTGGCCTCAACTTTTATAGCTGGTTTGTAGTAATTGCACCCTGTCCATTCCAAGTTAAGCCAGTTGGTGCTATGGAAAGATTTGTAGGTTCACTAACACTAAATTTGTCACCTCTGAAGCCTATTACTCGACTTCCAATTGGTTCTTGTGGGTGTTGTCTCTTTCTCAATCTTGTTAGAAAAGCTTCTTCTGAGATTGTTCTTGGCCTTAGCCTAGGGTCTTCATCATCATCCTCAACTACTGGAAAATAGTTGCTAGAAGAAGCACATTCAAACTGACTCTCTTGTGTTGATTGTGGGATTGTGCAGTTGATGTCTTCCTCATAATCTTCATCTTCATCAACTAAACCTCTCCTAGGCTGCCTCTTTTTCCACCTACCAGTTTTTTTTCCTTGCTTAGCAGGTTGTTTCTCCTACTTCTTAGTAAGTTGTTTCCCCTGCTTTGCTTTATTAATCTTGTTTGGACATGCGATATGAAATTTTGTGTTGTATATTTTCTCATAAACATAAAAATATCATAAGTTGTAAAACTATTAAAATAACCTCAATTGTTTATTCAATCTTATCAAATAAATAAAAATTTATAAAATCGCATAATAAATTATTACAAAGCTATTTTTTCTCCACTTACGGATAATTTCCTCACGTTGAACTTGTATTTCTCGATCATGTGACCGAGAAGACGAACCAACATTGTTACTTTGAGACATTTGTTGGTCAATATCATCCGCAACTATATTTTCATGCTCATAGACCATAAAAATATCATCAGTACTTTGGTATTTTCGCAAATAATTATGTAACACTGCACAAGCTATGATAATTTTCACTTGTGTATCAATTTCATAATGGTTCATGCCTTGTTTCAGTATTCTAAATTTATTTTTCCAAGCTCCAAAAGTCCGTTCAATCACATTGCGCAGAGATGAATACCTATAATTAAACAGTTATTTGGCATTTTGAGGCTCTCTTTCACTTCCTCAGTGATCTTGCAAATGATAGCGTAGTCCTTTGTATGGAGCTAAAAATTCTCTTGTGTTTCAGAAACCAGCATCAACAACATAATATTTATCTACCAACAAACATTTTATAAAGAATTACTAAAAGCATATGTGACGTAAATGAGACAGCTTTGTGTAATTAAATAATATTTATTCTAAGGATGTAATTTAAAGTTATCATGTGGCGAAAATGGAAATTGTGACGTTGGTTCAACAAGTGCATTCTCAAGTACTTTACTATCATGTGCAGTACCTTTCCAACCAGCAACAACAAAGGTAAATCGCATATCAAAATCACAAGTACATAAGACATTTTGTGATGTTCTTCCTTTGTGATTACGATATGCTTGTTGCACCGCTTTAGGAACCTCCCCTTCTATATATGTTCCATCAATCGCACCAACACAATCATACCTGTTGTGTCGTAATTTTACTAAACTTTAGAAAAATCACTTTTTGAAATGTTCTAAGTATAAAACAAATTGAGAAAAATACTTAGAGAAGAGTCGCCACTTAATTTTTTAAAGAAATCAAGAAAACTTATAATTTTCAAAGATTTAAACAGAAAAAATCATTCGAAAATACCAAAAGAGGATTCGGGGTTCAATTTACACTTCGAGAAGGGTTTAAGCATTCGAAGTGCCCGCTAACATGCGGTTGACCTGCGATTCGACTAAAATATTTTTGACTATTTTTAGAAAAAATGTTGATTTAGCATAAAAATAATAACTTACTATTTGATTAACTTTGAGAAAATAACTAAATAAATAACACATTTTATTTCATTTTATTTTTTAGAGAAAAGGGATCCCAAAATGGAACTTTTGACTCGAAATACAAGTGATTAAAATATTAATAAAACTAAATTAATTAAAAACTATTTAATTCATTTTTTAAATAATAATTTAAACCAATTTTATAAATTAACGCATGAAAATTATTTTAAATTAGTTGGAGGATAAAAGTCTTGACTAACTCCTTTTAGAAAATGACCAAGTAAAAAGAGAACATTTTTTTAGTTCATGGAGAGAAATACTTTAACTTAAAACTACTTTTAAAAAAAAAGAGGTGATCAAGTGAAGGGGCCTTAACATATCGTTTTAAGAACAAAGATTTAACTTAATTAAAATTACAAAATTCGACCGATATTTAATAAATAAAATGAATGACCTTAACACACAAAAATATTCAAAGCAAACCAACACAAAGAAAGTAACTCGCCTTTTGGGGAATCTAATTAAGTTAATTAAAAATTATAAAGTTAGAGTTAAATAAGGTTAGTCAACACATAATTAAATCATTAGAAGAGTAAGAGAGATAATGAAATTGGGCCCCTTCTTGGGCCAATTTCGCTACATTTTTCGGCTTTAATTCAATTTCCATTTCTGGTATACAGCTGATGTATATCAGTGTATATGAGCATATATATCAGCTCTTTTCATGTATTTCCCAGTTCCGAACACCTATATGTCACCTTAGCCCTGTATTCCTGCGTTTTAGACCTGTATCTCACTGTTTAATGAATGTATTGCTGCATACAATATGTATACAGCCCATTTCTTAGGCCTTTGGAACTTGTAATCTGCCCTCAACCTGTAAATCTGCCTCCCCACGATCCACATAAAGACGGGTTGACTCGATGGAGATTTGAGCTTTCACGGCTCATCTCGGAAATGCAAAGAGAGAGTCCACAAGGACCCGGACAGATTTCATAGCAAGCAAAAGAAAGACAAAATCAAGTTAGCAAGGGAAAACCAATCTTAAATAATAACAAAGAAAACATAGATTAGGAGAAGAAAATCCAAGATAACTACACACAAATGAGAGAAAGCAATTCACAATTTACTAGACTTTAAACTCAAACTCAAATTGGAAAAGGCCACACAAATAGCAGATAAAAATATAAAGCCAAAACTCAATACATACGACCAAATTGAACAAAGATAAGCTCAATAGAAGAACACATACAAAAGGGTAGTTGATTGGCAAAGACCTAGCTAAAATACTATATAAGTAATTAGAGGAAAAAATGATTAACTTTGATAAGAGAGCTACTGCCTCAAGGAAATCAAAGTCAAACCTCACATTGTATCTCACTAATGCCTATTCAAATCACAGTGAATGAACCAAATACATGACACAAGAGATCTAGAAAATCATGCCAATGAGATAACTAACATTACTTAAATCGCAACTACTCGTAGCAAAGAGTCAAAACAATTAGAAAGCAAGCAACAATTTATATCTCTTTTTCCTTTTATTGAAACATTAACTAATACAGAATCACCAAAACAATCATAAGATGAAAAAGGACAGCAACTTTTGAAAGAGCAAAGAAAGTGGAAATAAACAAAATCCAAGGTCTGGAGAGAAAACGAGACAACAGACGGATAGAGAACTACAAGTATGAGGAGCCTTCGAGACATTAATCACGGAAAAGCAAGTCATCAAATCGAACCGATTTCTATCGTCACATAATGAATATGATTATAACGCTTAAAGAGAGTAAAATTGATATTCATCTCATATAGGTACATTCCAAGAGACATGAACATTTTTCTAAACAACCAATGAAATCTTAAAGTATGTGAGTACTAAGACGAGATCATAATAACATAAGAGACGAGTACAAATCGAAGTACTTGGAATTCATAATAGGAATGAGTACAACAGAAGTATTCACAATAATCTAGAACAATAGACATAATACAAGTTATTGGACTAATAAAATGACCGAATGGAAATCGCAAAAAATAGCTACAACTAAATTCATTTTGCGAAAATGATTGGCAAGTTAAACTAAAGTAAATCGAGATTGGAATTTTATTTTTATTTTTACCTTTTTGAGGGCAGCGAGCTGAGGCAAGAGCGAGCAGAGACCACGAGCTTCCGCCACCAAAACAAAACCTTGAGAAATCCGATGAAGGAAACAGAAGCTAACCAGAAAATGGAGTAAGTAAAATCTGGATTTTTCAGCCTATTTCGAAACCTATTTTCTAAGTATTCATATATAATTGTACATGACTAGTAATTTTGCTCTGTTTTTCTCTCTAATGCCGACTCTTATCCAGCTTTTGTAAGCTATCCCCTCGCCCCCAAGACGTTAATGGAAGGAAAGTATATATAGGAAGAGAATGAGATCGATTAGGGGGGAAACTTTTGAGCAAAATATTCAAAATCTTTTGAATTTTTTCCTCTTTTCAAAGGCAAACAGTAGAAAGGATGGAGACTTCTGACAAATGGGGACGATGGGACGGGATGAGTATGGGTCTACGGATTTCTCGCCGGATTTTCTGAGTTTCGTTTGCAGCCTTTTGCTTGACGTTCTGGCGTGGAGAAGAAGAAGAAGCAGAGGTCGGTTGAGTTTGACTGTATTGTTGTGAATTGGGTTTCTTTTGATATCTGCTGGAATGGGTATTTAAATTAAGAGAGGGCTGAAGGAAATGTTGTGGGCTGCTGAAATTGGTCAAGTAGGCCCAAAACTTAAATCTAAAAAGGATTTAAATTGGGTTAGATTTGCAATAGGAAAAATGGCTAAATGGGAATTAAGAAATTAGCCAAATTGATATTTAATTAACAAATTCGGCTAAAACTTAAATAGGATGAATTAATATAATTAATTAATGAGATTCTTAATTTTGATGAAATAAAATAATTAACTTAATTATAAACTAACTAATTTAAATAACTCAAAATTATAACTATAATTTATACTAAACTAATTTAATAAAATACTTACTAAAAGTTTAAAATCTTTTTGAGATGATTTTTGAAATGTTTATAAAATATACTAATTATATACAAATTATATAAAACATATATATTACATAAAAATTATAAAAATGATAAAATTGATTAAAAGTAACTTGAAAAACATTTTGAACTTTACAAAGTCAATTATTTCAAATCGTTTGGAATTTAAGAAACTCGATGATTAATATATTGTGGAGGTCCAAAATTGGGTGTCAACAATAAGAACTTAGGGTAAATTTAAAAAAGAAAAATATAATGAAAGTGAAAACAAGATTTTTAGTTTTTTTTCAAATACAACTTCAATTTATATTTGGAACTCTCATGATTAGATGGTGATTTTCAAATAAAGTGGAAAAAATAAAATAAAAAATTCTCATGGCCAAACCAGTGAAGCAATAATTGTAGTTCTTATGTTGGTAAAAAATATTTTTAAAACTTAATTAGTCAAATGCAAAATATTCTTCCAAAATACACTTTTTAAAAGAGGAAATTTCATAAACATGTATAGTTTAGACTTAAGAGCATAATTATCACATGTAGCTATATTGTGTCTAATTATGATTCAAAAGCTATTATCTTGGAGTTGTATATGCTCATTTTGTATTTGTTCGTTTGGATTTGTTGTATCAATTATATAATAAAATATATTTGCTTTGTATTTGTTAGATACATTCTAATTGTCGCTTACTTTAGTTGAACACATACAATTTTATTAGACATACTATAACCGCACTCAAACAAGATATATTATACACACGCTATGTATGAGTTGTATTAGCACATATAATACACTTCAATACACCCCCAAAACACCACACATATAATGGGAATGCATACAAATTACAATATACACTTTATATTTCACATACATATAACACACACTTGTGTATGTCACCATATTTATGTATATCATAGTTGTATGCTATGATATACTTTGTATCGTAACTAAAAATCATCTCAATCTAATTATACTCATCACCAAAAAAATCACTTGAATATCACTTTATTTGATAGTAAAAACAATATCAACATATATTTGAAAGAAAACAATTACCTATAGAAGATACATTTACGAGGAACGATACATTTTACAATGTCATTTAGAGATATATGAAGGGGAACAAAAATTCAAAAAAGGTAAATAAACCAAAACAAGCTTCAATTCCATATCTACAATCGTAAATTCAATCAACAAAATTTTGAACATTTTTTGTATGACATAAATCACATTAGATGAATACATTGCAATATCCACAATTCACAAGACAGTGGCAGAAAAAATGGTTGTTAAACTGATAAATACAGAATAGGAAATATAACTTGAAATAAGGGTACACAAGTATATTGAGTATTTGCTAGAAAATTCAAAATGTAGTTGTTTGGTAATACTTGTCTGATACCTACATTGAAGTTCGACTATTTCAGATTCGCGTTGGATAGAATCCCATTCGGGAGATGCGCTCCCTACCAAAGATTTTTTCATATGAAGACAGTTGTTTGGTAATTTATCAAAACTATCTTTATATTTGATAAATATAGTGTATATATTTATTTGTTTTTAATATATAATTGGGGATAGGGAAGGGGAAACGGGGAATAAGATCACAAAATGGAAAATCGAACTCTGACGAAAAAATTTAAAAATTAAATAGTCAACCAAGTGAACTAATAAGATTTTCAATATAAATTTATCTGATTTGGATAATTTTTCCTTTAAAAGTAAGAAAGATTGGTCAATCAATTATCTTGATTGATTTTTAATTTTTAACTTATAGTAATCAATCTTATGCGTTACACCAAGTGAAGCATAAGTTCTTTGGAAACTGAAGTCATGTCCGAGAATAACTTATAGGATATTAAGATATGAATATATAAACTCATACCCACAAAAAAGTTATTTATTATGAAACGCAAATGTGTAAATAACCCACTAGATTACTATTGTTCCAAACCATTTATAGCATTACAAAATTAAATGGGCCTAACATCAAATACAAGACACGAACTATTGTTTGAGCCCAAATAAAAGTTGAAAGTCCATTTTGCGAGCAGTATATTTGGCCCAGTATTGCATTATGATACAAAAGGTAGAAAAAAATAGGGAAAAATGATATGAAATAGCACACTATTAATTCAAATTAAATGTTATAGCCATAGTTTTTTTTATTTGTAATTTGCAGCAAACATCCCATTTTTTTGTCATCTGATTCGGTATACAACTAGCCATTTTCGGTATACAATTAGTCATTATATACATGTCGGTATAAAATGTGTTTGTGTTTGTATGAAGCGAGAGAAAAATGTATATACAAATACAAATACATATATTTTCGCCCTATACACTTATAACTATACAAATACACATCTTATTATACAAATTACAATGTATAAATAAATTTATACAAAATTGAACAATTTATATAAAATTGAACAATTTATATAAAATTGGATGTATCTAGCGAATTATACAAATCAAAAGCTCCATAACAAACATAAAATTTGTTATGCAACGCAATTATGCAAACTATAGTTATAACATACAAATATGATTTTTATGTTTGGTATATGTGAAAGTTACTCAAAAAAATACTAGTGTTTATTGATCATTGTTTGCGCTATAATTAAAAGTATTATTATTATAAGTTTCACAGTTAAAACTTATCGAGTTTCACCTATGAAATTTCAAACTCCATAATAACTTCAATTATTAGATGTAGTATTTTAAAAATATTTTATTATTCTCTAGGAATTGCGCTTATTGGATGTAGTATTTTTAAAATATTGACCTATTTTATTTTAATTTTCAAAAAAATGCAATTAGGTACAATTGAAGATTTCATGCTCATTTTATAGAACCAACAAAATCTTATGTTGTCCTTAAATATTAATACCAATAATTGATAGAAAATCTATAAAATTCCTATGCCTTCAATAAAAGTGGGACCACTTTAGTAGTCGTCAATACAACAAACACAGTTTTTAGCGGTAATAAATATACATATTAATAAAAAGCATTAAAGTCTTTACCGACATTAGTTAATTGTCTTTAGTTTCAATGTCGCTATTTGTAACGATCCGAACCGTCGTTAATTACGAGGAACAAAAATCCGGGAAAAATCTGGGTCATTGTCCCACCACAGCGGGTCATACACCGCTAGGTGGCAGCGCCAGGGAGGTGTAAGTTGGCGCCAGAGCGGGATAGGCGAGGCAGAACATAAATTACGAGAAATCTTATTTTCTCCACCTTCCTAAAATACCTAAATAAGTCGTAAAACACCCTAGAAACCTCAGAAAAGCTGCTTTAAGCTTGGGAAGGAAGGAGAAGAGGAATTCTAATGTGAGGATGGAAATATCTTGCGAATTCTTGGCAAAATTCACCGTCGCGAAGCCCAGAAAAATTGGAAACGAAGTCAAAACTCCGTGCATCTGCTTGGCGCCCAGGTAGGCTAGATTTTATGAATTGAGTAGTTATAAATCTGTGCTTACTACGTAATATATGGAAATCAATGGTAGGATTGTGTGTAGACCTTCGTGCACCAAGTAAATTCCATGAGTAATCCCTAGAAATCAAAGTACGTGGGTGTATTCCTTGAAAAGAGGAATTGATAAATTGTTAGGGACTCTAAAATTGTTATCATGGATACAATTGGTTCAAGAATAAGTCTAAGAAATCATGAATGGAACTAGATTTATGAATGCATGCTAGATCATAAATTGGAGTGATTGAATCGAGGATTTATGGACTAAACCCTAGAAAGAAGTACTTAGATGATGAACTAGGGCTAAGTATAGTCAAATTGATGTATATGAATGTTGCATTGTTGATCACACTTATTGTAATTGAAATGGGTAAACTATGATGATTGCCATGAAATCATGACTTAAATGTATGATCTTGAAGATATACTTGTGATTGTGATGTGTTGAATGGATCGGTTGCCACGTTCCGGCATAACTAACTTGGATCGGTTGCCACGTTCTGGCATAACTATTGGATCGGTCGTCACGTTCCGACATAACCATGGGGATTGATTGCCACATTTCGCCATAACTAACTTGGATCGGTTGCCACGTTCCTACATAATTAATTGTTTGGGTTTGGGTTTCATGAGAGGACCAATGATGTGATATAAAATGTGAAGTTATTCGATTGTTCGTAAATATTGATGATATCATATATGTTGATATGTGCATGTGAGTTTATGTTGTATTGACTTGCTTATGTTGCACTTAGTGGGCACTTGTATGATGGTTTATATTAATTATTTGTTGTAATGAGCGAACATGTTGGGTATAGTGAAAGGGTAAAATGTTCAAGAGGTGAGTAATAGATAATAAGGGTTGTTCGTGTGTTGTAATGGCAAAGAGTAGAGGTATCGTGTGTGATGAAATATGTTTAGATGGATTTCACCTTGGGGGAAAGAGATTGGGTTTAGTGATAAGGGAGCGTGATGTAATGTATTATATGACTATGGCTGGGTAATATGACGAGAAGTAGGGGTATGACGTGAACGGTTAGTGAAAATGTTGGTGGTTGTATTTGCGGGATTCCTCTACGTGGTAGAATGGTTAGGCTATGGTCAAGTATCTGGTAGATAGGTTGATTGAGAAGGGTGACAGTAGGCAGAATACTAGTGTATATTGGAGGTATTTCAAGAGAGGGTAGAGGTGGAGAAGCGAGTGGTTTATTTCATGATCTTACTAGTTGTTTTCTTATGATTATGTGGTGGGCGTCAGGTTGATCGATGATGCATACCAGTACGCGTGTTTGTACTGATACTACTCTTGCTATGTCTTTTGACATAGTCTGGATGCAGGATTGGTGATGTTTCATTAGGTGAAGGCGAAGAAAGTTTCCAACAACTTCTATTTTTCCTTCCGCATGGTGGGAGCTGTGTCTTTTATTTATTTGTACAGTTGTACTCTTAGTAGCTCTTGTACCTGTTTAGACTAAACCCTTGAGAGTTGTTAAATTTCTTTTCCAGTTTGGACTAAAAGTGTGTCTAAGAATATTGTTCAAAAATCCTATTATTCTATTTATCTCGATTTCTCTTAAATTTTCCGCATGTTTTAACTATTGGGATGTGAAGGTTCTTCTACTTAGGTGTTAGAGTGGGTGCCCGCATGACCCGATGGGTTGGGTCGTAACACTATTAACTTTGGGGACATTTATAAAGAGCCACTAAAAATATATATTTAGTAGCAATTAAATTATTTCCATTAATAAATTGCCACTAAAGATTATTTGTGTCTCTAATTCTTAAATATGTATTATTATCTCTTGTTTGTATTACTATTTTATTGTTATATTATTCCTATAACAATCATGCATCGGAAACATTTTTCCAATCCCGTAAAAATAGTAAGATAGGTGTATCCTATTATCATCAAACTTTAATTATATAATTATACTAAATATATTATTATTGTCGTGATTAAAAATGGGACCATATATGTGATGAATCCAAATTCTGTCTGTTTACTGAGGCTGACAGAGGATCCTATACTATGTTAATTAATTAAAATAGACCCAATTTTAACAAAGTTAATAATTAGTACGTACTATTAAATAAGTAGAATAGTATAAGGGGTGTTAATTAAAATAATAATTTGAGTTGTTCCAAAAAGACAGAAAGTGCACGTGCGTGTTTGTCCCAAGAAGCATCGAGATATTTGAGTCAAAGATGCACTGCACGTGCCTTTTTAGTCAAAGGTCAAATTACATTTGAGTCTAATGGACATAAAGATATTTATCATCTCTTTAACTATAATTATATACCCATAAACAAGTGTGAGGAGGATTCTGCGCGAAGGTAAAAATATTAGGTGATATTTTTTTAAAAAAATTAATAAAGTAATTAATTCAGTATGATTATATAAGTAGAAGATAATAAATATATCTAGTAAAATAATAAAAGATATAACAATCCTAATTTGAAAACAATTAAATTTTGATAGATAAAGTTACATATACGACTATGCTGATTGGAAATAGCCGGTGAAATTACCAAGGAATACACGTAAGTATATATATGTATATGAGAATTAAATATAATTTTTTTTTAAATAACTTAATATTCAATTAACTGTATCATTTAGTTTTTTTTGTGTTATATGGGTGCTATTTGCTACCAGATAAAATCATATCATTTTAAGAAAAATAGACAAATATTTATTTTTCTAGAGAAATCACGAATTCACGTACTTCATGTTTAAGCTTATAAATTTGCTTATGAATAGTGTATATGTGAGTGATTTCTTTTCATTTGAATATAAATTTTGATTGGCAAATTATCTGAAAAATTATGTAAGTAAAAAATAATAAATATATTATAAAAAAATAGTAAAGTTGGTTAATTCAAATCTCTATCGATAGAAAATATATTATTTGTGTGTGATTAAAATTATTGTTTATAATATATAATAGATGTTAATTTTTTTTAATTTAAATTTTTCATTAATTTATTCTTTTATATTTTAAATTTATATAGTGAAAATTCTGACTCCGTCGTTTGAAAAAGATGATTGGGAAAGGATAATTACTAGTGATGAATATACAGGAGTAAGTAATTGCATGTTACTTCTGTTCAGTTCATTTTTAACTTTTGCTAGATTTCTTCCACATGGAAGAAAAAGTTAATTAACGTTAATAATTTCGTTCCTGTTTTTTTTTTTTTTTAATTAATAATATTTGTTTTTTTTAAAATAAAATAATAATATTTGTTTTTTTTCCTTTATTTATTTGTTTTTGTTTTCTAAAGATAAACTTCAAGTTGGATTAATTATATATGATTATATTTAACGTATTTAATTAACTCCAAGTGGGCACTTCCAACTTGTTGAATGAAGCTATATAAGATTGCGTGTGCCAAAGTTCAATTCACTCCATTTTTTTAATTGTAAGTTGTAAGGGGGTTAGTTATTTTCTCTTAAAATAATAATAATTGTGTTTAATAAATTAATATTATAATTTCATTCTTTTTGTTGGTGATAATTCACATTAGTAGTCTAGTATACATCCACGTCTGTTGTCACATGGTCCAATGACATGGATCATACGAAGCAAAAGAGGATATTTATGTATAAATCTATGCTTCATCGCTAAAATATTGTGTTCAGATAAATCCGATAAGGTAAGGCTACATCAATTCTTGAAAATACACTTAAAATTGTTTACAGAAAAAAGAAAGAAATTAAAAAGTATAGTTATAAGGAAAAAGATAAATTGCAAAATGAAATGGAGAGGGAATTCTGAGGTTTTTCTTAGAAAGGGTATTTGTGGAAATAAGAAAATGAAAATAGGGATAAGATAGTAAGAAAATTAGTCAATTTTACAAGAGTTGAAAAGCGAAGTGAAAAAAAAATAAAAATTGTGCTATTTGGCTTAGGCAAACTTTTGTCAAGAATGTCTAATTTTTAATATATATATTCTTTAAATGTAGAATTTAATATATATACAACATAATTTTCTGATGAATAGTGTTCAGTTGGACATCCTTGCATGGCTATAACTACGTACCTTATAGAAAATGTATATAGACCTTATCATAACCTCGTAGAAGTAGATAGACTATTTTCAAAAGACTATTATCACCTTAATTTATAATGTCATAACGATTGTAATTTGTAATTAAATACTACAAGTTTTTGATGGTTGGTTCAAACTTCAAACAAAAGCAAGTGTATTTATTTATTTATTTAATATTAAAATATTACTATTAAATGTTGGGTTCAAAACCAAAGGGACGTAAAAGGCGCAACTTGGTCCGGGTGGGTCGGCTCAATGGCAAACCCGAGGGGGAACCCATTTTCCTAATTCCAAGTATTTTTATTGGATCAACCTCCCTTTCTCCTGCAAATTAGGTTAACTTAATCTTATACATATTATTATAATCAACATTTAAGAGTTTCATTCTAAAAAGTGAGAAATTACAGGAAAATATATATACATAAATAATTCTGAGATAATTTAATTAAGTAATTTGTTATTACAAGAATGATTCATTTGAAGATTGTTGATATTCAAATTCAGTTAATTTAAATTGGGATAGATCTCTTGATTGTTGAATTAGATATATATCTCGAAGATATATAGTTACTTATATAATATATTGTTTTAGTTTGCATGATAAGTACACAACTTGTTGTTTGTATGTACCTGTTTTGCTTTTGTGAAAAAATAAGATAGAGGTCAATGTCGAACCTCATTACAACGAAAGGTGGAAACCTGAGTCGATGACTTTAATTAAGAAAAAAAGTTATGATTATATTTTTCATAATAAGTATACCTTGTTTCTAATGTGAGTGACAACAATTTTGCTTGTTTATCATCATTTTAAATAAGCTATATATGGTCATAAGCTTGTGACTTGCATATACATCTCTCAAGAAAAGCCAAATTTTCTCATACTCAATTTGTTTTGATAAAATAAACCTAGATGTATATTGTATATAAAAAAATTTTAAAATGATAAAACTTTTCTAGGTTAATGTTTTTCGATGAGTAGAACGAGTCTAATTAATTAACCAATGAATTATATTCTAGATCGTAAATCTTAGAGATATGATAATTAGTTTCAAGAAGTATAAAAATGCATTGTGCATAATTTACGGTAATCTTCTACTCTCTCTGTTCCTTTTTAGTTGTCATGTTTTATTTTTAGAGTTAAACCAGTGGCGGAGCCAGAATTTTCAATGTGGGGGTTCAAAATCTAAAAAAATAGACACACGAGGTAGCCGAAGGGAGTTCGACATCTACTATATATACCTAAAAAGTTATTTTAACCATGTGTAAATTATATAATTTTCCGCTGAGAGGGTTCGGATGAACCCCCTAATAGTAAGGTGGCTCTGCCACTGAGTCAAACGATAAGAATTTTGACTAACATTTGATAATGTATTTTTTCATCATATTGGTATGCGAAAATTGCAGAATTTTTCGTATAGTTTTTGAATATCTAATTTTTAGTTTAATATATCGAAGTAATGTAATCTAATTTAACTTAAAATATTAGTCAAATTAACTTTCAAAAATCGCAACATGACTACTAAAAAGTAACAAAGGATATAATATTTTCTAGTACTATAAGTTAAGTTGAATTAATTACATTTTATATCTAGAATAAATTAAAATTTCTTTGCTGGATGAATACTCAAAGAATTAATAAATAATATTTACATTCCATGGGGATTAGTTCATCATCCCATTTCTTAGGACGATCACAATGAAATTTTGGAACTTGAACTATATAATAACATGTGGAAAGTACTTGTTGCTTTGAATGCAAGATATTTTTTAGCTATGTCAAATACTCTCTATTTTTAAATTTGATGATTGCTCGAGTTTACTTTGCTAAATTCATGTAAATAAATATAAAAATATTTAATATTTTTGGACTGAGAATTTCAATCTTCTATAGTAGGTGTTTGGTCAAAAAGTTGAAATTTAATTTATACCTTTTACGAAGATTATTGAGAATAATGTATGTTCATACCTGAATATATTTAAATACTGCAACTTTAAACGGGAAAAGTAATGAAACAATTATTAAAATGGGATAATTTAGTAAACTACATTATATTTATTAGAGTAATTTATTGATGAACGTTATTTTTATTAAAATGATACTAATTTTGGGATAGAAAGAGTATGAAGTTATATGAGAAGAATGATGTTTTTAGTCGAGAACAGATTCATAATTTAAATTTATGAACCGTAATAATTTTAAATTAATATATAATAATTAAATAGGTATACAATCACATATTTATTTATGATAAAATATAAAATCTATACAAAAACTACTAAATTTTATAAATCCATAAACTATGTACAGCGCCATTATTAAAAACTCAAAATCTCCTTTCAATAATTCATAGGTTATACATATCTACTTAAATTTTTGTAAAAAAATATTTTTTTGCACTTATGTTTCCACTAATTTACTGAAATGCCAGTAATGGACTTATCTTTCTTTCATACAGTTCAAATTAAATACAATTAAGTGATACTATTTGTTTTTATTATAATTTATTAGAAATTAAACAGCATGGCACCGCCTTTTATAACGAATAAATCCATATTTACGTGTTGCGTATCACATGCAACGTGGAGATTTGGTTACTGCCATTTACGTCCAAAATTTCCAATTATCTTCACGGATGGCTAAATGACAAAAATAATATGATTTTGGCTTCATTAACCTCCCTTGAAAGCGAAGTTACGTGGGCTCAGGTGAGATGATTGAAATTTTTCCATTTTTAATTAAAGGTATTAAAGTTTTTTAAAATAGAAATCTTTTTTTTTTTTTTTGTAAGAAATGTCGTCTTCAAGGAATTTAAGATAAGTCGAACCTCGAATACAAATACCATTTTTAAGCAAAGGTTTCAAAAAAAAGGGATGAAAATCTACTTTTGACCACTTGTACGGCATGTACTTACTCCGAATTCAAAATTTTAGTTTCTAGGAAATTGGATCATTATGTATTTTGGTTATTAAATTTTAAATAGATTATTTAATTGTAAAATTTAATATAAAATTATGATAAAGAATTGAATGTTGATCTTAAATAAACTTTAAAAGCTAGATCAAGAGAGAAAAATGATCAAAAAATATATAAGGAGAGACAAATTTGCTTCCGAAGGAACGATGTGGGACTCAACACTCTTGCACCGTTCGTTGCACGCATAGGACTGAACATTTGGAGGTGGACAATATAAGATGGAACTATTATTTGATGAAGCATAAATTGAGTGGATTTGACTCTACTATCATATATAATAAATGAACACTGAACTTAACATAAAACTCATATCTAACTTAAAAGCGGCGAATTAATTGCCCAAGATCATCTTTTTGTCACCCACCAATGTGAGACACAACAGACAAAAGGGAGTTGCTCTGATATTAAAAATAATTCACTTCAAATTTTAAATTTATGAGTTCGAGTCATACCAAAAAGGTGGAAGTTATATAAATGGGCAAAAGAAAGTGAGACAACAAAATTAAAGTTTGAGGGTATCTAATCTAAATAGTTTACACAAAACATATTGATTCATCTAACACGTACCTAATATCGTAGCTTCGCCTCAAAACAAAACCTTAACACCAACAAAATATACAACTTGGTATTTGGTATTTTTACAGTCCTTGTATTGTATAGTACTATATATACCACTATAGTACTATAGTGGTATATTAGTGTGAGGGTGTGCTAGAAAAAGTAGGGATTTTAGCTGGCTCGATGTGTTATATTAGTGTACAAAATATACGTATAATATCGAATGTTGTCTCTTAGAAATTGCACACCTACCATACCCTAAAATTTGGAGAAGGGGGGATAGCACGATTATCTTAATTTTACGACAATAATAACATGTTCAATAAAATAATATTGTGAATGTATGAAGAGAGTAGAAATTAGAGTGTACGCAGACCTTATTCTTACGTTAGAAGGTAGAACAATTGTTTGAGATAGACCTTCGATTTTTTTATTTTACAAAAAATTAAATTAAATTAAAAAGATTTATAGGGTTCCTTGATAATGGGGCTTAGTGTTTTCTTGTTGTTTTAATGGCTATGGATCTATGCCACCCATTCAGTTTGCACACTACTAAAATCCTTGAAGTGTATTCTAAACTTTCTGTACTAATTATATTTAAGAAGAGTTCTTAAAATTAAAAGAAGAATTTTGTTGGACTTCACAATTAAAGAATTTAAATGTACGGAGAAATCGAAAGTATATTAAGAATTTTACATGGGGTCTTTCAACAAATTTCTAATTTTTGGAGGGGTATATGATTTTTGCCCTTTTGTAGTAATTTTTTATCTTTTGGTACTTTAAAAGTAGTTTGTTAGTTCATTTTTGCTTGCATTTTGTACTTTCCAAAGAAACAATGATTAATATAAATATTTTATCACAATGTCCATATTAATTAATATAAGTTTTAGAATTTGGTAAATAAGTAATTAATGTTGAGGAAAATATGAAAATATATTAATATTTTTTTGATATGTATGTTAAATTTGACAAGTAAAAGCAAAAATCTCTTTTTAGAATACTAAACAAGTAAAAGTGAATGGAGGAAGTAACAAATAAGTGGCAGAAAATACCTTTGATACCGAAATAACAAACAATTTTCACTCGGCATAAATTTATGTTTTTATATTATAATATGACGCTAGTTGTGCCTTAAAAGATGCAACATATTATGCCGCTAAATTCCTACACAACTTATGGCGATTAAGATATAGAACCATAAAATAATTGTTTTAGCTACAAATTTAATCGCAAATACATCACTAAATTTGTTCATGACGGTTGATGTCACTGAGCAAAATCGTGCAAACTCACTGGATGTTGATAAATCCAACAACTATCGGAAATAAAAATATTTTAGAGGTTTCAAATGATCAAGAGTTAGCTCAAAGTCTAAAATCTTTATAGATATTACATTAGTAGAAAAGTGTGAATGATACATGAGATTGCAATAACGAATATCACTACTAAAAAATTGCTAAAAAATGACGGAAGTAAAAGCGACGGACGACATCGCCTAGTCCGTCGCTTTTTTTTGCAGATTTTTGCGCCAAATATATATATATATATATATAATGAATAATTAATTATATATTTTATATAGATAGCGACGCAGTCCGTCGCTTTTTATTAAAAATAATTATTTATTAATTTAATAAAATTCACGCCGTCCGTCACTTTTTATTAATTTTAATTGTTTAATTATTTTTTAAATAAGCGACGGACATCCTCTTTATGTCCGTCGCTTCTTGGTCAAAATATCTGGTCAAATATTTTAAGAAAGCGACATACAGTGTCTCTTAGTCCGTCGTTTTTTGGTCAAAATATTGGTCATCAAACATTTTAATAAAAAAGCGACGGACATAGAGACGCTGTCCGTTGCTTTCTTTAACATATCTTCACTAGCAGACGTGATTTTCCCCATTTCTCCATCTCTCTTCCTTCTCTCTTCCTCTCTCTCGACGCCGACGAAGTGACGCCGACGCTGACGCTGCCCGTCGCCACTGCCCACCGTCGACCCCGACCCCGATCCACTGCCCTTCTCCTTTAATTCAAGGTTAGGATTTCATAATATTATTTTTAATTTCTTTCAATTTGAGTATTGAATTTGTTAATTAGTGTATTGAATTAGTTTTTTTTATTGATTGTTAGTTTGATTGATTGTTAGTTAGTAAGTGAATGATTTAGGGTTTTTGATTGTTAGTTTGAATTAGGGATTATTTGATTGTTAGTTTGTGTTTGTTGATTGTGAATTGAAAATTTTAATGTTAGGGTTAGTTTGAATTAGGATATCTTAGGATTTGTTTGAAATTCGGTATTTCTTGAGTTAATTAATTTGATTTTGGAATTGTAAGATTAATTTGAATTAGGGTATTTAAGGAGTTGTTTGAATTTGGATATTATTTGAGTTAGTTTGAATTATTATTGAGATTTTAGGACTAATAGTTTGAATTTGGGATTAGAAATAGCTAGCTAGTTTGAATTTAGGATTTTAGCACTAGTTAGATTTTGGGATTTTAGGACTAGTTTTAATTTGTGATTTTAAGACTAGTTTGAATTTTGAATTTAGGACTAGTTTAAATTATTATTGAGATTTTAGGACTACTAATAGTTTGAATTTGAGATTTTAGCACTAGTTTAATTTTCGAATTCTAGGAGTTACTTTCAATTTGTGATTTTAAGACTAGTTTGAATTTGGAATTTAGGACTAATAGTTTGAATTATATTTGATATTTTAGGACTAATTAATAGTTTGAATTTGGGATACTAGCTAGCTAGTTTGAAATTGGAATTTTAGGGATTTGAATTACAACTTAATTAGAACTTATAATTAATTATAACTTGAAATTACTATAAATTGAACTTAATTAGGAATATGAACTTGAACTTGGAACTAATTAGCTTGAATATATAACTAATTAAGTTTAGAAATTAGATATGAACTTGAATATATAAAACTAATATTCTTGGATTTAAAGTTTATATTTAACTAATTTAAGAACTTTTTGTGTTAGGCAACTGAGGAAGCTCAACATCTAAAAAAGTTGATACAAGACTATATTGCTTCTTTCATCAAAGTAGGAGATAAGGTTGGTGCTTTTTTCATCTAGGAGGCCCATAGATTCAGAGGATATTGCAGGATCTATTTCTTATGTGCCAGAGCGCATGAGCCATGATACTAATTTATTTGTTGTTCCGTTTGGTATGGCGGATCCTCAGCAATATTATCCTAATTACAGTCGACCAATTGGTGCTTCTTCTACTTCACAGGCACTGCCTTCACGACGCTACGAGGACCTACCTTTACAGGCTATTCGTCGAGCACGACCCTTATCGACAGGTACTCCATCTCCCACAGGTACATCTCCTCAGTTAACTGCCATGAGGATTGGAGATTCTAGTAGCGAGCAGTCAGATGTTATGGCCGGTACGCCTCCATTGACTCAGCATTTTGTGCATCCTAATGTATCACCCTCGTCTACAGTTACACCTAGTTCTACACCATATGATATGGTTCGTGCTCTAGCTCCTGGCCAGAAGGACAGACTTGGTAGAGTCATGATTGAGCTGGATGGATCATCGTAAGTTTGTTTTGTTATCTATTTGTTAGTTTATTTTATTTATTTCTTATACTTTAATATATTATTCATGAACTAACATATTTATTATGTGTTTTGCAGGTGGCATCCTGCAAATGATGCTGCCCGAGCTTTAAAAGACCGTGTTAGAAGACTCTATACACATGCTTATCACTCTTGGAGCGAGATTCCAAACAGTATACACCATACGATGTTTAATAACTTTAAGGTATATATTTTTTAGTTAAGTTTAGTATACTTTACTTTTTTTCTACTATCGATCTAATTAACATTATTCAAATTTTTTTCCAGACTATGTGTACTTGAGAGTCGAGGTACAATTTGGTCATTGGGACCACATTTAAGAGGAAGGCATCCGCCAAATTGTCTAGCTGGCTAAAGAAAGTTTGGGATAGTGATGAACGTCCCGGTTGGATGTTGCCTCATGTTTTTGATGAATTGGGTCAGTATTGGAACACATACAAGTTTAAGGCAATATCAGAACAAGCCAAAAAGGCTAGAGGCAGTCTTAAGGGTAGCTCGTTGCACACCAGTGGTGCAAAGACCGTTGGAACAATTGCACGAGAGATGCTAAGTTCTAATTCAAACTTTTAAATAAATAATTAGTTGATTCATATATATCGTTATAAATTTTAGTTTTTATTTATAGGAAAAAGAATTGGAACGCACTCCCATTGAACCGGAGGTTTTCAAGAAGACTCATGTCAGGAAGAAAGAAAATGAGTCGGATCCAAATGTGTGGGTGGAGAAAAGGACCGAACGAACTTTTGTAAGTTATTTAATACGAATAATATATATTAATAGTGAACATATTTATGATATGTATATATATTGATGTCAATTTTTATATTTAATATGCAGAATGACTTTCATCAGTACGTCGCTGAGAATCTAGATAGTTCGGTCCAATTGACACCTAAACTTTCCACCCAGATTTGAAAAGAAAAAGTGGTAGGGAGGACACACAAGGGTAGAGTCTATGGTCTAGGCTCTCGAAACGATGTAAGACGACTCCAGTCAGGCTTAGAAGAAATTAGATCGTCACGTCAAGCCGAGGCACTTGACGGTGTTCAGATTGCTGCTATGTCAGCTCAAGTAGCTAAACTTACATCGGCACTGGCAGAGTCGGAGCGAAGAAGAGTAGCTGAACAAGAAAGCATGAGTGAGACCGTTCAGAAAATCAAAGAACAAGTGATGAACCTCGCTCGTCGACCTACTACTTCGGCTCCCGATGACACCGACGACGAGAGTGATGAGGATAATTATGTAGAACTCACTCCCTAGTTTAGATCTCTAGACATTTATGAAATTTTTGTAATTTTGAAACGAATTTTGAAAGACTTTATAAGTCTTTAATTTGTGATTTAGATTTTTTTAATGTTATTTTAAATTTGTTGTTTTATGTTTTGTTTAGATTGTTTATAATTGTGTGTGTTTGATTAGGTTGAGTAGTGTGGAATTGAATTGAATTGCATTTGTAGGTGGGCAGCAGAAACTGGCAATTTCTGTTGTCAAAAATATTGTAGGAAAAACGACGGACAACGTGGTTTTGCGCTTTTTTGGGTTTTATTTTTTTAAATCCTAGAAAAGCGACGGACAGCGTGGTTTTGTCTGTCGCTTTTCAGGAATTTTCAAAAATAAAATTTCTAGAAAAGCGACGGACAGGGTCCTTTTGTTAAAAAAAATCCAATTAAAATAAAGCGACGGAGTCCGTGGATTTTGTTAAAAAAAATTCAAAAAAAAATATATTCAAAAAGCGATTCAGTCCGTCGCTTTTTAAAAAGCGTCGAACAAAAAAGTGACGGAGGTGACTGCGTCGCTTTTCCGTCGATTTTGACCAAAAAAGCGACGCAGTCCGTTGTTTTTTTGTTTTTTAGTAGTGCATAATGTTATTAATGAGGTGCACTCAAGAGAATTTGATGTATAACACAACTAAAAATGTCAAGGGAACATCAAGAGTTAGGATTGATGTGTCACAAGTTGATTTAGGACAAAAATTAATTGATGTTGAATATGGTGAAAATTTTGGGCAGCATATTATGCAAGTTGAAAATGAAAATGCAACTAAAAACTAGACATTGAATGCATACAAAAAATCAATTAGTGGTCGAACCCTGTCGTTGACGTAGTGAAATAATTCTCCAAGTAGTGGAAATGGTGTGACTGTAAAATTTTAGGACAGTGAGAAGAGACAAGATATTTAGTAATGCCTCAAGAGATCTATTATGTTCGAATAACTTTGATGTTTTATTAAAAGCTACTGAAAAATATGGTAATATTATGGCTCCAACACTATATATCTCTAATCCTAAAGTATCTAAAATTACTCGAGAAATTCAGGATGTGATGCTACTCAAAGTCAATCTACTAAATAAACCACTCATGGTCACATTGAATAGAGGCTCATAAATTCCCTTTTCAATCTTAAGAGTCGCTTGTTGAATTTGGATAGCTAGTAAGGTCTACAGAGAATTATAATGATTTGGTGAAAGTGGAGCAGGTTTCACCATCTATTTTGAATAGCAAATTAAGTCGAGAAGCTTTCGTATTGTGCATAAATATGTGATTGCAAAGAAGAATAAGTCAAGGGATTAACGTCAAATACAATTGATTTGGGCGAGGATTCTCTTGATGAAGATAATATGTTAGAGATATGCTTTGATAGACTGGCTAGGAAGGAGATATATCACCTAGGCAACAAAGAAGCGGAAGCGACAAAAGCAAAAATAAGACACACATAGAAGGTAACATAGTTAAGACGTGAAAATGACTGAGGAGTTTGTTTCAAGGTACCTACCGATACGATAGACAAAGCAGAACCATATAACAATATCAATAGGTTCAACAAAATCCAACAAATCCATAAAGAAGTTATGAATTATCAAGTATTGTTGGATAGGTTCTACGAAAACGAAGACAAGAGAAAAATACTTCAAGTTACTTTTGATGGATAATCAATCTTTTTTAATTCATGCATTTGTACAAGAAAGTTTGAAGCTGCTAACTCAACTTTCTTCTTGGTTGTCATATTTTTGCATTATTTAAGCATCCTTATTAGTAATAACATCATAGAGTGTTTCCATACTCTGTGGTGATCACAAAATACCTAGTTCTTTGTAACTCTTATTTTTTTCATGTTTGTTAGTAAGTAGAAATTAATTACCTCATTAGGATTGATAAGGTAAAACCTAGCCCTCTTATTTGTATTTATCCCTATTGATATTTGTTTATTTTTAATAAGAGGCTGCTAGACACCTTGTTTAGTGGTAAAATTACTTTAAAAAAGGAAAAGAAAAAAAATTGTTCATAACTAACAAAAAATTGTTGCTCAATAGGATGAACGACGAGTTATAAAATTTATCCAGTTGCTAAATTTTTATTTATTTACTAGTGTATAAGTTCAATTCAAAATCTACAAATTATGTCGTAAAAATCATAACTTAATTTTTATAAAACTTATGTCGAGCGAGATAAAAATTTAGTTTTAAAACACATGATAAAGTCTTGTTAATTTATTGTTGTGAAACTTTCACATATATGAACAAGACGACAAACATTTAAGAAAAAAAAGTCACACTACATATGTACAATGACTAGTATTAATGATTTTTTTATACTTAGAATTGAAATTCAAAATTTCTAATTAAGGAAAAAGCAATCTCATTTACTCAGTGATGTAGCCAGAAATTTTACGAAGGGTGTCCAGAAATTGTATACGAGTACATTTTTTATTTTGGATGAATCAGTGCACCCGAAATTCTAAAAATTAAACTATGTAATATACATGAAAAAAAGTATGTAATATACATGAAAAAATTTGAAAAAAAAAAGATGAAAAAGATGAAGAGTGCACTAGAAATTTTAAAAATTAAACTACGCAATATACATGAAATTTTTTGAAAAAAAAGTACGTAATATACATGAATTTCTTTGAAACAAAGAAGTAAAAAATTGAAAATATACATGAATTTTTTTTTAAAAGAAGAGGCTTAAAGCTGCTGCTAGCGAGATTTAAACTCACAAATGCTTAAAGACTTGGCTCTTTCAAGGCACCTTAAATCACTAGACTACAACACCTAGTTGTGTTAAGGGTGTCCAATACGTTATTTAACCACTTTATATATTATTTTAGTTATATATACGATATAATTTCCCGAAGAAGGGTGTCCAAACAGTACGTAGCTACGCCCCTGCAGTGATTCACTTCGCTACATCCGTTAGTGGCAGGTTGCCGTGATTCTAAAACATAAAGTATTTGAGAATGTGAATAACATGTATTTTTTCAAAAATAAATACAAATAATACGTTTTGTTAAACTATCACTATCAAAGAAATTCTATTATTTCCCCATATGTTGGCCTATATATATAGATTTGGTTCCCTTTGAACGTGACATAATTCCCAAAAGTACAGGCCCTACCAATTAATTATATACCACTCTAATTACCTCTATAATCAACTCAATAAAACTATTTATTAAGTGACTATATCGTTTCCAAATTAGTTAAAAATCATGAAATTAATCTAGGTAATTTAACTAATTAAATGATGCCAAATAATTCAATTCAAATTAAATGAGTAGCTTACAGCATTAACTAATTATTTGACCTTTTCATGTAATCAGAGACTCTAGGTAATTAATTATCGACTATTCCCTATGCAAACAGAAAGATTTTAATCAATTAAGTTTTTGAAAACTGAAACAGAACATAAAAACAAAAACGAAACTTGAAAATTCTTTGACCAAATTTGCAAATTCATGTTCCATTTATATATTATTGGGTGATATTATTTTTATTTTATAGAAAAAATGAGTATTTTTTTTTAAATGATCTAGTTTGACTTGATATGAACTTTAAAAAAATAAAAAGATTTTTTTTAATTTTGTGCTCTTAAATTAAAGTTATGTCAAATGTAACAAAATTTTCTTTAATCTTATGGAGTTAAACATGTCATGTGAAAAACTGAATTTTTGAAGTGTAGTCAAAAGAAGAAAATAATTTTTTTTTATTTTTAAAAAAAAGATATTAAAAAAAAAAGTAAGTCATTCTTTTTCAAAGGGTTGGAGTAATATATTTCTGTATTTGATGATAATATGGTGCTTGAAACATTCCAATAATATATACTCCATCTGTTTCATATTAACTGATTTTTTAATTTTTTCATTATAAAAATAATTGAACTGTTCTTGATGAATATTTGATTTTTTTTCCATATTTGCCATTTTCTTTATTGAAATATTATATTTCTATGAGATGAATTACATCTTATAGAGTTATATTTATGTTTCACATAGAACAATAATGGAAATTATAGTTAACAAATGTCCTTGAATATTTTTCTTAATAATTATGTATTGTCTCATAAATTCGCTTAATATGAAATAGAGAGTATATATAATTGCCTCATAAATTAACTTAATATAAAATAGAGAGACAAATATTATTGAACAGAGGGAGTATAATTGTTTTTTATTTAACATCCAATAAATTTGTCATATAATGACTCAATGTTAAATTAAACTAAGCTAAAAATATGAATTTTGGACTAACATGAGCAATAAATGTATAGTATAGCATTAATGAAAGAGTTTGGACTTTAGGAGAGGGCACTTCAATCGGCATGATAGACAAGTGTGATAATAGAGATGAATACATTAAAAATGACATGAGTTCAAATAGTGTACTTCAAAATATTTTGAGTTGAGGTCCACAATTCTTTTTGTTTTCAATCGGTATATTCGATGATATTGTATTGAAATTTGATTAATTTTTTAAATTTATCTATAGCAGAATCTACTCAATTTTAAAATCATCTCTAATTAAAGATAAAAGTAATAATAATGGAAATAAACCTACCATTAGAGTAAAGGGTCACGAACACAATAATATCACAAAAAATGTATAGATATTCGATATATTCTTATATCGACACTCTTAATTAAAGGTTTGGAATTGCACAGATGGACACTCGATGGGTTTCATCTAAATTCAATTCCCATTTTAATGTTTTCTCAAATTTTACTAAATATTTTGACATTTTAATAGTTATAACTTACGAGTTCTACCTCAATTTTTACAAGTAATTACTCTTTTCATTCTATTTTTTTTTGTTTTTAAAATATCTTTTTAATATTATACCGTTTAATCTTATAATTTTAAATATGTCAAGTAGATATTAAAAATTAAATGACTTGACAAATTATGGACAAACAACATTTCTTCTTAAGCATATTAGAAAATAAGTTTTATATACATCAACAATCGCTTAAATTTATCGGTAAATTTAATTTAAATACTACAATTGCAATCAGCTTCAATTGATCACACCTAAACACATGATAAATATTTTCTATTAGATATTTTAAATCAATTCCAAAAAACGTATAAATATGTTCTCAAGTTTCAATTGGATAATTCAGTTAACCAGTTATCAGTAACTTCAATTGAAACATGCTTGAAATTTTACTTTATTGATATTAATACATATAAAAAAGGACAAACTTCAGAATATGGCAAAATTCCATATATATTCAAGAAAAATAGCTACGTTTTATTTTTTTCATGTTATATGGATATAATTAGACTATAAATAGCAAAGTTAATTATATACAAATAAATAATTTATATATATATATATATATATATTTAATATAATAAATAAATACTAAATAGGAAAGTAATTATTGAATGCCTAATTAATTATCGCAGGCACATTTGTGATCTTTTTCCATGTTTACCATCATCAAATTTTTCTCTTTCATCAATATTCATACATCACATATTTTCTGATTCCCCCCCCCCCCCAAATTCATTTAAATTCAAGATCCTTTACATCACTACATGAGCGATTTTTGTGATTTTGTATCCATCAGATATCTTCTAATTGCATATATATCTCGTTTTTATGAGCATTATATATCTACACATCTACACTTTCTTCTATTCTCATAGGGTTTTGATTCAAGAATATGTTTATCCATTTCAATAGCTGAAATTGATACTCCGAAGAGGGTTGCTAGAGGTATGCATTTATTTGACAAATTGTTGAATGAACTACCTTCTTTTGATTTGTGTATTACTTAACAACAAGCCAAAAATCCAGGCTCTATTGCTGCAATGGAGAACGAAAGAAGAACAAAAAAGGTTACTGACCATATACCCTTAAATCTGCTTGAAGAAATAGAACATGCAAAATTAGTAAAGAGGAAAAAAGGTTCAGAAGTGAAAATTAATCTTGAAAAGAGGAAAAAGTCAACAATATTGATTCAAGTGGGTGCAGGAACAAGAGGAAAATGAAATTGAGATTTGTATGCTTTAGTTTTTTAGTTTAATGCCATTTACTTATCTATCTCAACACATTTATTGTGTGCCATTGTCATTATGGATTGACCTCTTGTATGAAATTGTTAGAAAATTTGATTTCGTATGTATATAGTTGTTAAAAAATGAGTACAAGAAGAACATGAACAAAAAAGAGATTGAGGGTTCTTTGATTGTCAATTTTGTATATAGTAGAATACTTATATACATAGACATTTGTATTATTATATAACCACAAGTTGAACTGTTGATCTGTGAATACAATTATATTTGAATACATAAGTACTCTGTCAAATTTAAAAAGTTGATTAGAGAATTCAAGTATAGTTGGATGCATCAATACTATATTGTTGGCCTTTTCAAAATTTTATTTAGAAGAATACTTATACAGTTTGATACCCACAAATTGTATCTTTTTTGCTCGTTTGTCTAATGTATCCATATTTTGCTTAACAACAATGTTGAAATGTATTCATATTTATATACATAGATACTTGTATTGTTATATAAGCACAAGTTGAAATGTTGATTTGCGAATACAGTTATATCTAGATATATAAGTACTATATCCAAGATAAAAAATTGATTTGGGAATACAAGTATAGTTGTATCCAAGTATTCATTTTTGTGTTTAACAACAATGTATTCATTGTATTTTATATTGGTGTATTCATTTTTTGTTTAACAACTAGTGTATCTATTGCCATGTAGTTCACCTATTCAAAATCGAAATACTTAACCTTCATTCACAAATTCAACAATTTGCTTATATACAATAACTTGAATTAACAAAAAAAAATTATTAATATATTTACAACGCCAGAATAAGAAATATGGAGACAACAAGAAAATTGAGTATGATATATCACAATTTTTGTTAAACTGATAAAGAATATGACCTGATATGTCTTTAAATAAGTAATTTTTCGTTATAAAGTTAATTATGGGAAGTTGCTCATTGTATGGGCGTAATGTAAGGATAGTGGGTTATATTTAGAGTCAATTCCTTATTTAGTTTGTTGTACTTAAAGATGTATTAATGTATAAATAAAAAAATAAAAAAACTATACAAAAATACAACAAAAAAAGTTATATTAATTGTAGTCATTTATTGTAAATAACATACTTATAGCTATTGATATTCATTAACCCTATAAATATAGTTATTTTTGTAAGTTGCTCGAAGAAGGATATGTTTTCACTAGCGATATACCAAATTTTGTTACTTTTTTTATTTGTTGCAGGCTTGTTTATAATAATACTGTGAATTGAAATGCAATAATTTTATCTTTTCTAGGATAAATGTCTTATTATAATCTTAGAAATAATTATGTTTATTTCATATTTAATTTTGATTGTTCTTTCATTATATTTATTAAATAAAAAGATCAGTATAGTTTTATACTTTCTTCAAAAACAGATGACATATCTAGAAAAAGTGGATATTTCTTTCATTTCAAAATAAACTATATATAATACAAAAGTTAAACAAAAATACAAAAGTTAAACAAAAAGAGTGATATGACACATTTCTTTAATAGGAACTCATTTATCGGTTTTTCTTTTCTTATTAGAGATTCATCTTCATCCTCATAACTTCCAACTGTTAATTATTAATTAATAAATATATATATATAATTCACATGAAATTACATAATTACCATAAACAAGTAAACAACCAACTAATTACATTAATAAATTAAATATTTTCTTGAAAAGAGTCAATCCACGTACAAAGCTAACCTATTCTCATAAAGTAAAATTTAAAAGTTGTTCCTTGAGTCAAATTTTTTAAAAAAAATTATTCATTGATAATTTATCCGTTTTCCTCTTGATATTCTATTTTTCAATCCTATATGTAATTGTGTTCTTATTCATATTTTTCGGATATGCTTCCATATGTATAATCTTATTTTTAAAGACTTTTATTTTTACAACTTGCAAGGAGATGACTTAATTTTGCTTATAATAATTTTTTTGGGGTCTCTCTCTCTGTCTCTCTCTCTCTATATATATATAGTAAATCATGAAAAAATGTTTTATTATAATTACTGTTTTTCTATAAAATTATAATATTAATTAATATTTATTTATATATTATAATTTTTTAAGCGCGGACAAGTACACTATTTTATTATAAGATACATCAAATAACTACCATTCTGTCACTCATTATCATTAGATAGACTCTTCCTAATTGCTAGCACTCAATTTAAAAATAAGAAAGGGTTGTTCGGTCGGTAAATACTCTCTACCTTCAATCTTAATTATAATTAAGTTATGAGTTCGAATCATTAAAATAGTCAAAAAAGTGAAAGCTCCTAAAGGAAAGGTGAGCATAAATAAAATAGTGTGCACCCAAAGGATAG
>JAJOOS010001394.1:0-19088 GCA_029582725.1 Solanum chiquidenum | reverse complement strand
AGGGTTTTACTACGGACTGCCGGGGCAGAATCCGGGTCGGGTTAAAAATGTGGTATGTCGGCTTACTCAACGTTTTAAGCCATGAAAACATTTCATTTTACTTCCAAACCAGAAATAAAGCTTAAGAGAAGGTTCCTATGGAGTACTTTCATGATGAAGGTAAGTTTTCGACGATTTCTACCATTAAAGATTGCCCCCGTGCCTAGAAACGTGATCTTTACACGTGGTAATCGTTTTCCCCTTCTATTAGCTGCGTTTGGAGCAAGTTTTTGAAGATATAAATTTGTAGTTATTGGAGTTTATTCAAGGTTTACACTTGGTTAACTAAGGTAATCATCTCGGGACTCTTTTATGATTGTTTTTATGAAGTTCTACGGACATTCGTCAAGTTGAGGCCATTTGGCAAATCTGCCGATTTAAGAACAATTATGAACTGTTTATAGGTGTGTACCAGCTGTGTATATATAGTGTTTGCGAAGTTTAGGACGTAAGGAAAAACTTTCGTGAAGAAGCTACGGCCATTCGAGCGTTCATTGAAAAGGTATGTTAAGGCGAAGCTACGTCCCTCATTTTACCATCACTTCTGAGAAATTCCTAAAACGCCGAATGTGATATTTTGCTATTCTCTTGCTAGAAATTCCTTCAGTGAAAGGCATTGGGATCACAGCTGAATTATTTTCATGATTATGTTATTTTGATATTTCACTCGTTCGGATAAATAAAGTGTTCGACATCTACACGTCATTTTATCAGTTTCCTTGATTATATGTCTGCACGTATGAATTCGTATTCTTCCTTGGGTGATGTGAATTAAAATGTCACGCGAGACCCTTACTACTTGTGACCAGCCCTCTTTCTCCACTAAGGTTATTATTAAAGAAAAATTTTAAAGTAGCTCACGACCTTCAAAACTCTCAAATATAATTTAAATGTAAACTGTTAGAACACTTGGTTTTTGAAATATTTCTTTTATAAATTATCTAGGAACCAAGTTAGGAACTAAGTAAGTCACCTTAAACTTGTTATGAATATCAACAAGGTTAGGTTATCCTTATAAAATTCGAGTTAACTTTTAAAGCTTATTTGGAAGAACATATCAAGTTCCATGAGATTGTTATATGTTATACGAAAGTTATTATGGGGTTATGAGAACAATAACTCATAGGTGTTATAAATCCATGACATGACATGCTATGCATTTTACTCCCGAGCTATAATCGGGAGGTATGGGGCCTATTGCCTATATTTATACGTATGAGACACAGATGGCCACAAGTTGGCGAATATCATGGCGGTTCGCTATCGGAAAGCACCACCATTGGTAGCATTTGGTTGGGTATGTCATGCATTTGCATCTCTCTCTCTCTCTATATATATATATATATATATATGTATTCACGACATACAATTATACGAGCATACCATGCATATTTAAGTAGTAGGGAGGGGCCAAAGGTCAGCCATGGAGATTATTTGGGTTTCAGTTCAGGTGGTATCTCTATTACCCTTTTACAGTAAATGTTTATGATTTTACTTTTCGCTTTACATACCAGTACATTTTTATTCGTACTGACGTCCCTTTGCCTGGGGACGCTGCTTTTTGTTTTGTGCGAGCTGGTACAGGCAGGGACTCTAATCGATCCACCCGCTAGGATTTAGGTTCAGCTGTGAGTTGGTAAGCTCCATCTTATCCTGGGGCTATCAGAGGATGTTTACTTTTGTTGTACAGTTTGGGTATAGTTGGGGTCTTGTCCCGACAGTGCTTATGTCACTCATAGAGTCTATTGTGGACACAATATTCTGGGTTTTCTTTTTTGTGTAAGTAGGTATGTTTTCAGTTGTGGCCTCGTCGGCTAGATAGCACATCTTTAGTTTTTTGGTTTGTCTACCATTGTTTGTATGGTTATTCTCTTTCAGGTCATGACCTCTAGGTCCAGGCTTTACTCTTTAAGAGGTTGTGCTGCCCAATATTTTTGCCTTACAAGTTTGGTTTAGTTAGTATGTTTCAATGGGTAACTTGATGTATTAGGGTATCCAGTGCCAGTTACGCCCCTATTTCGGGACAATGGTAAGCTGTCCTATTAAGCTTACAGATGATCATTCGATAATATCTGTTTTCCTTTTTCATTTTGAACACCAATGAATCTTTGATGTCATCAATTTATAGATATCTGTCCAATTAATTACAAGCTACATATATGAGGATTAAAGAGGATGAAAAAGGATATTTAAAGATACAAAATTTGTCTTTAGGTACTTGCACCGAATTGTTGTGAACATTTTATCCAACAGTAATAGTAGAAAATCTCACAAAGGTATTGACACTCATAAAAGCTTTAGGCTTTGAGGTAATGGCGTTACAAATCTAATCTCATTAACATAATAAGTTGTTGACTTTGTAGGTAAAACATTCTTAATTAAGTGACTGAGGTTATAAAAGAAAGTTTTTTGACTTTCTGAGAGAAAGTTATGTGACTTTCTAAGAAAAGATTTCTTAGTTAAATAATTTTGAGGTAATAAAAGAAAGTTTATTCTGTGAAAAAAATCTTAGTTTAGTACTTCCTATGAATGTTTACAATTTAAGTTTTTTTTATTATTAAGACTATCGTTGCCCTCTTAATTTCATCTTCCAAATCTTTCTTAGATAGTTTCTTCCCTAGTATAAGAGGACTGGGAAGGACACATCTATGGTGTATCAGTTATCATGCCCGCGGTAAATGTTGAGTAGCCAAGTGCAAAGCGGATAACTGCTGAGTAGCACACCCAAGATGAGTGCTCTCCTATTCCGACTTTCCCATAGGATTTCAACAAGAGGAAAATACTTCTATGCATACCTCTTTTGATTGATCAACACCATCCTCTATTCTCATAAGATGATACACACTAGCTAACAGCCCGCCAGGCGCCACTCTGTTACATAGTTGTATCAATCTTTACTAAAAATACATGTGAAGCGTTCAAGATAATTTATGGGGGAAATCACATCATTGCTTCATATATAAATAAAAGACCATCAGAATGGTAAAATCATTGATTCAGTAATGTACATGATCGATCCATAGTGACTTTCAAGTGCCAAGAATCAATAGTATTCACACATTTTCTGCAGACAGCTTCCTAATTCTTGCTAGGCAATTGTCATGTATGCTTAATCGTTGAAAAATATTGCGCCTTGCTCTCTGTGTTAAGCCGCTCACGCCTGCACGTCAAAACTATGACCAAGTTTCATTTATCAAATGATTAAACATCCCTTGACAAGCTAGCGCTCTTTTTCATCCTATTAATTAATAGAGACATTGTCTGCATTAGCGCGGATGTTTGAAGAATACAAATGTGCACAACAACACATTTACCTGTAGTTGAGAAGAAAATTATGGTAGAGAACTGATTTCAAGCCTGGCCAAGTCGTCACCAGGACAAAACTTGCGTCCGGCTCCAAAAGGAAGATACTGCCTAGGCTTGGTTTCATGATCATACAAAATGAAGATACCAGCTGTGTAAGCATTCGTTCTGTAGTCACTTAACTGTAAATGTGATCTTCTTGAGATATTACATTGCATTGCTGCAACTTACAACCCATCTTGAAGGATTGAATGGATGATTGTTCGGATCATAGTGTAGCCTATGACATCAAGGAAAGTTCCGAAATAAATCAGATTGCTGACAAATTCGGAGAATGGTTAAAAATTGGAAAGATGGAGTACATACATGAGTTCATTTTAACAGCTAGCACTTGTAGCTACTCTAAAAAGTGGTGATGAGGCATTACAAGGCGTAGTGTTTCATCGATTACCTTGAAAGCTAAAAGTACACAATTTAAGAGTTCAATAAGCTAACATCTAGCTAGAGGTATAGCTAGCACATTGCTCCTGTGTTAATTATAACTTACCTTAGACAAATATTTCATTTCTCTTATCCCATTTCGGGTTAGGGTTGTTTGAGATGACGGTCTTCTCTTTACAATATCTTCTTGTTCTTCATATAAGAAATATATCCTCTCTAGTCAGTAGTCAAACTTGATGAAATGAGTTTGTGATATGATTAGAAAACAAGCTATTTGAATCAATAAATGAAAATTTTACCACACTAAACTCTTATCGGAAAAACTTTAACACTAAACTTATTGATGATGATCAAGTTAAAAAGCAACAGAAATAGTAACACTTGTAGTCCATTATTTTTAACCTTAGAATTATGCAAGTGTTCTGGATGTTCTTGCAGGTAGAACAGCTCTGGGATAGCTGTAGGGGCAGTGGTTATCTGAAACATCAGTCATTTCTTCTTCGGGTGGCTACAAAAGAAACAATTTTTTCTTGTTCTATTCTTGGAATTTTCCTAGGTCTATCAGAAACAGCCTCTCTACCAGGGTTAAGGTCGGTAAAGATATGACACTTGGACCTAACTCAACCCCCAAAATCTAGATCATGAGGGGAGGTGTCACGACCCAAAATCGGACCATGATGACGCCTACCACAACCCCTGAGTAGGCAAGCTAAAAACCAAAAGACAATCGTGGAAGGTAACAATTAATAATAATAACTAAGAATAAGCAGAAACAGGAATAAAACATAGAAACGGGCCACAGTATAGAACTGCAAGTATGATACACATTACGCAAAAGCGGCTCGAAAGTGACCAAGATGACAAACTAACACAAGACCTAATTCTCGGACCTAGTGTTACCATTAAGACAACAACTACTAAGTACAAAAAGGCTATATATATATATATATATGAGAACTAACTAATCAAAATATAAAATACAAGTCCGTACAAAAAGAGGGAAAACAACAAGTCTCTGAATGCCAAGAGCTCACCACGATTTAAGTCTATGACAGTCAAGGGAGATCCAACACTCACTGAGGGTGGCTCGTACTGAGAGCTGCATCAGAAAAAGATGCAGAAGTGTAGTATGATTGTCAAAACGCGGGTACTCAGTAGGCATCATACGCCGATCGAGCTCAAAAAGATCATATATATATATAAATAAGTAGCAGGATAGTTCTAACGAAGAGTTTGATATAAGGCTAAAGGTAAACTAACATTACCGATAGGAAAGGCAAGAACAGTTCTACTACCACACAATCCAAACAAGCACAAACAATCAATCACACAATGAGATGCGATGCACATGTGTCCATTGCATTTTTAAAGTAAAAAGTTTCGGAATTGTCTAGCCAGCTGTCCCGTGAACCCCTGAGGCAACTAGGGAACCCGCCTCAACTCAACTACAGATGAGGTAAAAGTAAATCTTGGAATTCAGTCTACGGTAGTCGAGCTTATCAACATATGCCTTAGAAAGGCGAAAAGGGTGCATTTCCTTTAAAAACCAAGTTTTCATTAGTAAAAACTAGTAATTCTGCTCCCTTGGAGCTAAAATCAATAGAAAACGTAGTAATATCCAGTAAGTGTATCAAAAACCTCTTTTCTTTCAAATATCAGAAGCAATTTATCTGTATGCCATGAACATGATTTTACACCAACTCCAACAAGTCATTCTCAAAAGCAGCCATACCACACACACAATCGGGTAAACACCCATCACCCATAGTCGTACTAACCTGGAACTCCAGCTAGTACAAGTCCACGACCTCAGACCCTACACAATTTAATCAATAAAGTGATAACTCAAAACATAACTCAAAGGGCATACAAAACACCAAAGCAACCATTGTACATACAATCTAAGTTCCATACAACCTTAAGATCATTCAAAGGATCTAAAACGACAACCAAGCCAAGAATCAATCTAAACTAAGGCTTATCGACTAAAATACTAAGCTAAATAACCAGAAATGGCCAACAATATCATTAAGGATCAAGCACACCTACGTAAAAATTCTAAAACCATCCTAACTATCAAACTACTCAAATGTATATATAATCATGTGAAGCCAAGTCTAAATCAGAGAAACCATAACCTACCTCAAAGTCGAAACCGCACTCGAACCTCTACTCGAGTGCTTTTCCTTCCGCAGAGCCTCAAAACACTGCCACACTATCAAGAATATAAAGTACAATTCAATGCGGGACGAACGGTACCCATATCATAGCTATGAAACTTGTATAAAAAATCACTTAAAAATCAATTTTCGAGCGTCGTTGCATAATTGAGAAACTAACCCAAAAGTTGGGTGAAGACGGGATTAAATTCGGACCACAAATGGTCCACATACTATTTTTGAAGAATTCAAAATCAAGGAAAATTAAGGTTCTAAACGGAAAAGAGTTACGAAAATAAAGCTAGAATCGAGTTTAGTTTTGTCAGTAAAATGAGAGAAATTTACCTTTGAATCGGTCAGGAGACGGGTAAGAACACCTAGAACCGAGCTCTTTGCGATGGGGTTCTTTTCTTTGAATAATGAAAAAGGAGGAGGATTTAAATCCCCAGCAATGACCACAAAAGCGGTCAAGTGGTCCCTTAAGCAGCCATCGCTAATGCCATCAGCTGGGCGCTAAAGCAGCCCAGCTCCAAGAGGTGCTTTCCGCAAAAGTGGTTAGATGGCCGTTTATGCGGTCCACACTCCATCAGGACCCTTCGCTAAAACAACTACTTCTAAAGAGGTCAAAGGATGCTAAAGCCGTCACACCAGTAATTGTTGCATCAACAGATGGAGCATCAATGCTCCAAACTATAAATTGACCCTCTGAATTCATTCAAGGGCTAAACAACGCAAACCACAAGTTTTACCCATTTTAGAACGATACTTCGGAACAGAACAACTAAAGGAGGTCGTCTTGTTAGAATGTTGACTCTAGTCAACACTTTGAAGGGAAACAACAACCAGAACGACAAACACCATAAAATCATCCTCATCACCATAGGATCCAAACCAAATTCAAACCAAACACGACATTCCTAAGCTAATTGCTCTAACACAATTCTAATATGAGCGTGTTTACCAGGAATATTGATAGAAGTCAAACTTTGGCTAGAACTTAAAAGTTATAATGCCTAACGACACAAAACTCCAACTGAAAGCCTTGACGCCCCAACCAATCATCCTACTACACCAAAAAGGACCTTTTGAAAGTGACGGAACTGATGGAATCCTCATCCTCATCCGACATCAGATTCTTTGAATGTTGACTAAAGTCAACTCTTTCACTTTATAAGCCTCCAAAATAGAAAACCTCTCACAAAACTGTCCCAACCACCTCGAGAAGCATGTCACCCAACTCAGCACCATACAAAATCTATTAAGGAGCTATGGGAAGGGGCAAACCAGTAAAATCATGTCAAAATATAGAAATGACCTTGAGGGTCATTACATGAGGATTGCTTAATAGTCTATACCATATAAGACAACCACTCATCTCATTAATCACTTGAGACATTTTTCATTCTTCAATAAGGTTTGTGTACATCTTACTCTCCAAACCCCACTTGTGGATTATAATAAATATGTTGTTTTATTCTTGAAATTTTACACCTCTGGAAGTGTGTATTTACTAATTCTAGATCTAAAACGAACCCACTTTACCATTGTACCAAATACTTTCTTTGGTGCGAGCAGGGTCAAAACTTTATCTATACTTGTATTGTCCATAAGAAAAATAAATTATATCGTACAATGTTTTTACGAAGTTGATTCATATAAACCCTCTTGACACCGGGTATGTTTCCCCCTTCTTGTGCACCCGACTCAAATTATAATAGAAGTAATGAGGTTGGGGATAGAAGCCTACAAAAATCACATGAATTTCCTACGAAATTACCCACTAGTGGGGAATCCAATTTCCACATAATGGTGGATGACTACCCAATACCAATGAATCTTCGACGGACCGAACTTCCTTTTTATCACCCCTTATAGCCAAGGTGATAGTACTAGGAACAAACATCCCACCAATCTCGCCAATCTATGTCCCAACTTCTGACCCTTCGAGCGGTATTCACACCCACATTCATACCAACCATAAATCGAACAAGACATAACTCCTCTTCCATCCATGACACTCCTCCAAAAAGGAATTCACCCAAAGGTGTACGTTCTCAACTCCAAGAAATCCTTTTTGTAAATATATGATTTTTTAAGAAATCTCTCATTAAAATACATATTTACAAAAAAAGATTTATGGAGTTGAGAGCATAAACCTTTGGATGAACTCCCTAATGGAGAGCCATACATGGCATAAGAGTTGATTCTTGTTCGACTTGTGGTTGGTGTGAACGTGGAGTATGAGTTATGCCTGAAAAGTCAGAACTTGGGACGTAGATCAATGAGATTGGTGGGATGTTTGTTCCCAATATCGTCACCCCTGGTCGTTGGGGGTGATAGAAAGGGAGTTCGGCCCGTGGGAGAGTCATAGGGATTGGGTAGTCATCCCCCCATTGGGTGAAAATTGGATTCTCCATTGGTGGCCAGTAATTCCATGGGAAACTCATGTAGTCATCATAGACTTCTATCTCAACCTCATTCCTTATGGTATAATTTGAGCCAGGTACACGAGATCTTGAATGTTCATAGTTATTTCTTGGTTGTTGTCCATATGAAAGCTAAATGTCAGTGAATAGACGGAAAGCCCTATCTCCAACTACGATTGGGATGTTTGATAAATAGAACATTGAATGGTACTGCTAGATATTAGCGGTTGAGGCATTTGTGGTGGTGGTGATGGGGTGGTGAGGCAAGATGGGATTGAATGTCGACAAACGACGCGATGGTAGATGAGGTAAGATTTGTAAGTAGAAATTAAGTTGTGCATTTATGTGTGAGGTGTTTATTTTCCTTCAGACATGAGTGTCTATTTATGGTTATTCTTCATAATGTCTATCTCTTTCAAATTATATTAATATGATTGGTCAAGATATTTTATTATTGGTCAACTTTATAATAATGAACTCATTTATTATCAGTCAAATTAACAAAAATGAGACCCCTTAAATTTGTTAATATATTACATTAGTCCAATTATATTAATAGGATTGGTCAAGATATTTTATTATTGGTTAACTTTATAATAATGAGCTTATTTATTATTAGTCAACTAAACAATAACGAGACCCTTTAAATTTGTTAATATGTTCCATTATTCCAATTATATTAATAGGATTGGTCAAGATATTTTACTATTGGTCAACTTTATAATAATGAGCTCATTTATTATCAATCAACTTAACAATAATGAGACCCCTTAAATTTGTTAATATGTTCCGTTAGTCCAATAAGTAGTTCAATTAACTATATTGAATATGTCATTCCTTATGATTATACAAATTCGCCTCAATAAGCATATTCTGCCTTCTTTTCCAAATAATTTAAAATCAAATTTTAACTATATGCCAAATATAGGAATAGATTAGTCAAAGATTATAATAATCTTGGATCAGAAAAAAGGCTTAAGTGCAATGAGTACTTAGCTTATAAATATTTTGTGTAACTTCTTATGCCAAATTTAGAAATAAATTAATCAAAGAATATAGTAATCTTGAATAGAAAAAGAGCTAAGTGCAATGACCTCAGTGGTGACTCTTTTGTGTTTAGTTTACAATCATTTCTTGTAACTTCTTTTATCACACTAAATATATTCTCAAGTTTGAAATTTGCAAAAATCCACCTCTAACTTCGTTTATGAGGATCTCCGTAATGAGTTAGGGAAGCATTACGTATAGTCCCACCATTTTTAAGGAATATTTTTTGCATTTATGGGCCAACTTTTAATTCTACGACTTGCTAAATTTTTTGTGCGTATAAGCATATGTATTTGGCGCCTTGTGGCACCCATGAATTTTTCTAAAATTTTTATGAAGACCTCTGTAAAGAGTTGGGGGAGCATTATGTATAGTCCCACCCTTTTTAGACATTTTTTTTGCATTTACGGGCAAACTATTTTAAATTTCGCGACTTTCTTGATATTTGGTGTGTAATTAGCCCATGGATTTGGCGCCTTGTGTCACTTGAACATTTTTTTCTGAAAAACCTTTATGAGGACCTCCGTAATGATTTGGGGGAGCATTTTGTATTGTCCCACCATATTTTCAAGGCATATTTTTGCATTTACCAGCCAACTTTTAGAAATTACACGTCTTTCTTGATTTTTCATATGTATTAGCCCATGAATATGGGGCCTTGTGACATTTCTGGAAAAAAATTATGAGGACCTCCATAGTGAGTTGTGGGAGGAAAAAATATTTGATTTCAAAAGCTTACGGGGAAAAAATAATACCCTAAACTTTGCCGCCATTAAACATATTGGTCTTTTTCGATGGCCGCTATGGCTGGGGTCCAACATCTTCCTGAGGATGGCATACTGGCAGCCAAAGTACCTACGTATGCAGACTCTTTGAGACAATATAAAGATCATAGTAAGGCTTTACCCCTTAAACCAATTTCCTTTTTGCATGGTGAACCACAAGTAATATAGGAACAAGACGAAATGAATCAGATGATCATAAATGAGATTATTGAGTATGCAGTCATTGGTAAGTTTTCATATGGATGGCCTGATATACAAGACATGCGTAGATTGATCCCTAAGCAGTGTGAACTTAAAGGGGATTGCAATATGGTCTATTAAGCAATAAACATGTATTAATTAGGGCTACTCTCCTGGAGGAGTGCGTACACCTGTTATTGAAACCGGCTTTCTACATCAATCAACAAAATGGTTCATATCCAATGCGAACTCTTAAGTGGGATCCTATGTTCAATCCGTAGGAGGAAACATCGAATGCTATTGCGTGGATCTCTTTTCCCTGGCTTCCCCCAAATTTGTTTGGAAATGAAACAATTTTCTCCCTAGCTGCAGTAGTAGGAAAACCATTACAGGTAGATGTGGCTACAAGAAATCAAACCAGACCTAGTTGTGCAAGTGTGCAAGTGGAGGTAGATCTGATGAAAGAATTTCCAAAATGCATTAAGATTAGGATGAGAAAACAGAGTGGGGAGGTGATGGAGAAATAGATCAAAATAAGGTATGACTATGTCCCAAAATACTGTAAGACATGCATGATTCAGGGGCATAATGAAGAACAGGGCTATGTGATACATCCGGAATTATATCCAAAAGAAAAGATAGGGCACAAAAAAGGACAAACACTGGAGGATAGGAGGTTGAATTTTGAAGCTAGGGGGGGCGAAGTTGCAGATAAAGAACTTGTTGTACAAAAAGACAGGAAAGAGGGAGAGTTCGTGGAGCAAAAGTATAAAAAATGGGGAGGAGGAAGAAACAAACAGCAGGAACAGGTTTGGAGCAAAGTAGGCATCATAACTGACAACAAATTTAATATGTTAAGACAAGATACACAAGATGACAAGGAGATGCAAGAGAAGGATGGCGTGAAAGAGGTAGTCCATAAGGAGGAGACAAAAGTTGATTCCTTAGAGGCACGTATGAGTGATAACATGGAGAAGAGACATAAGTAAAAAATGATGTCCGATGATACGAACCTAGTTGAGGTGGACAACATATAAAAAAGTGAAAACGGAAACACTAAATCAGGCAGGGTCTCTATTCATAATGAAGATAAAACACTGGAGAGGTCAAGCAAAGAGGATCAGTCATTGGCTAACAATTATAGAGAGGACAAACTAGATAAAGGAAACCAAAATAATGAGATTAGACAATTGTTTGGGACAAGTAATTTCTCTATGGGGGAGAACAGTAAATGGGAGACTGAACAAGAGATTAAAAAAGGACCAGACTTAATTGAAGATGGTGAGGATGTAATACAACATTAAAGAGAGACGGAGAAGGATGAGGATATGGAGTATAACATACAACAAATTAGCAAAGTGGGTGATTTATCACCACGACATACCAACAGTCTAAAACATGGGGCGAGAAAAGGCAAACAAACATTACCTCTTCAGGTGAAACAAGGAGTAGTAAGGACAAGGCATCCAACAGTGATCAATGATTGGGAAAATTTTCTTTTGGAATATTAGGTCAGTTAACACTCAAAAATCTTTTGAGAGGTTGATTGACCTAAATAAAAGATATCATTATGCATTTGTAGCTTTGATGGAACCTTTTCAAGATCCATCAGAGTTAGATCATTTTAGGAGGAAACTGGGATTTGATAATGTAGGTGTAAATTGTTCGGGGAAAATTTGGTATTTTTGGAAATCGGAGTGGGAAGGAATCAACATTTTAGATATTGTTCAGCAAGTCACCATTAGATTCAAAATTGACAACAAGTTTTTCCTTATTTCTGTCGTATATGCTAGATGCAATGATTTGGAAAGACTTGAACTTTGGGAAGAGTTAAAGTATTACTGATAGGGATTGATGGCCATGGATTTTTAGGGGCGATTTTAATGTTATATTTAATGAAGAGGAGAAACTTGGAGGGCTTCCTTTTACTCAACATGAGGCCATAGATTTTGCATTATTCATCTGTATGTGTGCTTTATCAGAAGTACAAACGATTGGAAGCAAATTTACTTGGTGGAATGAGCGGATTGAAAAGTAGTGTATTTTTAAAAGGCTTGACAGGATCTTGGTGAACCAGGAATTTGTAGAAGTGTTTCTATCGTCAGAGGTACACCATTTGATTAGACAGGGTTAAGATCATGCACATTTGCATATGATATGTAATTCAGAGGAGGAGATCACAGTCAAGCTTTTTCGTTTTCTTAATTTTTGGAGACACCACAAAAATTTCAAGAAGATTATGGAAGAGAAATGGAAGGTAGATTTTGTAGGGAATTCGTTTATAGAATTCCAAGCAAAGATGAAAAAAGTTAAAAGGGCCTTGACTGGTTGGAGTAAAGAAGTTTTTGGCAATGTTTTCAACAAATTGCTACTATTGAATATGTCATAAAGGAAAAGTAGGCTCAACTGGAGATTCAACCTTCAGAAAGCAATAGAGCGGAGCTGCATAAAGTGGAGGCGGAATTAAAGAAGTACTTGAGACTTGAAGAAGAGTTTTGGAGGCAAAAGGCGGGGATGAAATGGTTTTCAGAGGGTGATAAGAATACGAAGTTCTTTCGCTCGTATGTAAAAGGGAGAAGAAAGAAGCTACATATTGCAGAGATTAAAACAGAACATGGAGTCACTATAAAACCAATGCTCACATTGATCAAGCAGCATTGGAGTTTTTTCGAGAGTAATTTTAAAGAAAATAATTTTGTGGAAACTTATGCAATGTTAGATCATATTCCAATATGTGTATCATATGTGAAGAATGAGGAAATGTGTAGACTATCTACCAATGAGGAGGTAAAAAAGGTGGTGTTTGAATTAAATGGGAGCAGTGCATGTGGTACTGATGGATTCATAGGGCAATTTTGTCAAGAATGTTGGGAGATAATAGGGGATGATATTACTAAAATGGTGTGTGCATTTTTTGCAGACAAGATATGACTAAGTTCATCACTCACACAAATTTAGTGTTGCTGCCTAAGAAGGAGATAGTGAAGAATTTTTCTGATTTACGTCTCATTAGTCTTAGTAATTTCATGAACAAAATCATATCCCGGGTGATTCATGAGAGAATGATCATGGTATTGACAAATATTATTTCACCAACTCAGTCAGGGTTTGTCAAGGGTAGAAGTATTACGGAGAATGTTTTGTTGGCACAAGAGATAATCAGGGACATTAATATAAGGAACAAGAATGTTAATGTGGTGGTAAAGCTGGATATGGACAAGGCGTATGACAGGGTATCATGGGTTTTTCTTACTAAGGTGTTAAGAAAGTTTGGCTTTTCGGAAGTAATGATTGATATGATTTGGATGATAATGTCCAATAATTGGTACTCAATATGATTTTTTTCAATCTTCCAGAGGCCTTAAGCAGGAGGATCTTTTATACCTAACTTTGTTTATTATAGCAACAGAGGTCCTTGCTAGGGGCTTGAATAGCCTACATACAAATATAAAGTTTAAAGGATATGGCCTACCTAAGTGGAGTCAAAAATCAATCATTTGTCCTATGCGGATGAAACTATTTTATTTTGTTCAGGAGATAGAGGATCAGTGATAAAGATGATGAAGATTTTGAGGGATTATGAGGATTTATCGGGTCAAATGGTTAACGAAGCAAAGAGTTTTTTCTATTTACATGATAAGACTCCTTTGATTGTTGCTATTAGAATGAGGAGTACATGGATTAGGCAGGGCATTTTTCCTTTCATTTACTTGGGTTGTCCATTTTTTTATGAGAGGAGTATCACAAGTCATTTTGAGGAGCTTATTAGGAGAATTGGCAAGAGGATTTTTTCATGGCGTAACAAATTCTTAACTTTTGGTGGAAAGCAAATTCTCGTGAATAATGTACTCCAGTCGATGCATGTGTACATTTTGTCAGTTATGAATCCTCCCAAGAAAGTAATTGAGCAAATACATCAAATACTTGCGAATTTTTTTGGGGAAGACAGTTGGTGTAAAAGGGAAACACTGGGTGGCTTGGAATGAATTATGTTTTCCAAAGGAGGAAGGGGGCATTGGTTTTAGATCTCTTCATGATGTCAATAAAGCTTTATTTGCTAAGCTATGGTGGTCGTTCAGAGTTTCCACCAACTCATTGTGGGCTAGTTATATGTGGAATAAGTATTGCAAGAAATTGCATCCTGTTATGGTGCATAGTAGAGGGGGTTCACATATATGGAGGAAAATGGTTAACATCAGGGAGGAAGTGGAACATGACATTTAGTGGCAAATTAAAGCTGGAAACTTGAGTTTTTGGTTTGATAATTGGACCAAACAAGGTGCTTTGTATTTCACGGAAGGAGAACATGCACAAGAAGAAGAACTGAAGGTGAAATTTTGTAATAAATGGAGGATGGAATGAACAAAAGTTGAAAGTAGTGGTATCAAATGAGATGGTACAACACGTAATTATGAACATTAGACCTCCCGGTACTGAAGCTATTCTAGATAAGGCCTGGTGGGTACAAAGTTCAAAAGGAGATTTCACTGTAAAATCATCATTTCACATCTTGAGAAGAAAGAAAGCAGAAAAAGATTGGAGTAGTTACATGTGGGTAAAGGGTTTGCCTCACAAGATTGGATTCTTTTTATGGAGAGTTTGGGATAAAAGAATAGCCACAGATGATAATTTGAAGAGAATGAGGGTGCAAGTAGTGTCTAAATGCTATTGTTGTGAAAAAGGAGAAATTGAGACTATGTCTGACTTGTTACTAACAGCTCCCATAGCCCAAAAGCTATGGAAGCAGATTGCTTCATGTGTAGGTATCAACTCCTTTATAGGTGGTGGGAGCACAAAATGTCAAATAAGGTGGACCAAATACTAAAGGCCATTCCAGCTATCATCATGTGGGAGTTGTGGAAGAGAAGAAATGCTAAAAGGCATGGGAAGGAGATATCTTATCAATATATGTATCATCAATGCCAATTGACAATACATCAATTAATAAGAGTTAAATTCCCATGGATTAAAGGATTATCATGTCACTGGTCAGAAATGGTGGACATATTGAAGAGCTACAAACCTACTTTATACTTTAGGATTGTTAAATGGTTGGAGCCAAAAGAGGGGTGGATTACTTGCAATTCTGAAGGGGCAAGCAAAGGCAATCCAGGTCAAAGTGCGTATGGATTTTGCTTAAGGGACAGTAATGGAGATCTTATAGATGCAGAAGCTCAGAGTTTGGGGATAGCAAATAACATGGAGGCAGAGGCAAAATCAGTTATGGAAGCACTTAAGTATTACATTAGGAAAAAACTAAATCAGGTTCAACTGGAGACTGATTCCCTAGTGCTTAAAAACATGATCAACATAAATTGGAGAATACCATGGGAGCTAGTAGATTTAATGGAATACATTCATAACATGCTTGGAAAAATTACAGTGAATGTTCGACACATTTTTAGAGAAGAAAATCAGCTAGCAGATTGTATAGCTAATTCAACAGTCAATACAGAAGATAAGCAAATATTCCTTAATTTTCAACAATTGCCAAGTAAGAGAAGAAAGCTTTTGAACATTGATAAATATCAGGTCCCCTCAGTTCGTATCAAAACAAGGAAAATTAACTTGTACAATAATGGATAACATGCTTAGACAACAAAAAGAGATACATGGATCAACAAAACACAAGAGTAAAAGGGCCAAATCTGAAGTGGTAGCGTGCATCCAGCAAAGAGATATGGTAATTAAAGCTCGAGAGCATCTTCTGCTTCTCGGTCCGCAGGAAAAAGGAATCAGGGGAGGAGTATCAAAGAACAAAAATGAAGAACAAGTTCAACACTTACAGGAATCTACAGAGCTGGAAAGCAAGGTGTTTACTCTCCACTTGAACCAACCGGAAAATCATGGCAGCAAATAGAGAGGCGGAACAAGCTAGAGAATGAGGAAGAACAAAAGAGGAAAAAGTGGAAATGATTCTTTTAGGACATCCTAAGGGGTAGCTCATTTTTTATTCACCTGGTCTGGTCACTTTTGGGCCGACTAGGTATCTTATATTGTAATAAGGAGCATGACCCATTTTGATTATCAATAAGACAAACTTTAAGTCCAAATTTGAATTTTTTTTTAAAAGTTGGGGGAGCATTACGTATAATCCCACCATTTGAAGACATGTTTTTGCATTTACAGGCCAACTATTAGGAATTACACGACTTTCTTGATAATTCGTGTGTAATTAGCCTTTGTATTTGGCGAATTGTGGCAACCGAAAGTTTTTTCAGAAAAAACTTTATGAGGGCCTCTGTAATGAGTTGGGGAAGCATTACGTATAGTTCCGCCATTTTTATGGCATATTTTTGCATTTGTGGGACAACTATTATCCTATGGATTTGGTGCCTTGTGGCACTGAGATTTTTTTCTAAAAAAATATATGAGGACCTCCTTAATGAGTTGGGGGAGCATTACATATAGTTCCACTATTTTTTAGACATATTTTAGAACTTGTGAGTCAACTTTTAGGAATTACACAACTTTCTTGAATTTTCGTGTTTAATTAGCCCATGGAATCAGCTCCTTGTGAAACTTGGATATTTTTTCTGAAAAAAACTATATGAGTACCTCCGTAATGAGTTGGTGGAGCATTATTTTAGTCCCACTATTTTTTTAGACATAATTTTGCATTTATGGGCCAACTTTTAGAAATTACGCGACTTTCTTGATATTTTGTGTGTAATTAGACCATGGATTTGGCGCCTTGTGGCACCTAGAAATTTATTTCTGAAAAAAATTAATAAGGACATCCGTAATGAGTAGGGGGAGCATTACGTATAATCCCACCATATTTTAAGGCATATTTTTGCATTTACCGGCCAACTTTTAGAAAATGTACGACTTTGTTGATTTTTCGTGTGTATTAATCCATTAATTTGGCGCCTTGTGGCACCCAAATGTTTTTCCTAAAACAATGTATGAGGAATTCTGTAATGAGTTGGGGAGCATGACGTATAGTTCCACCCATTTTATGGCATATTTTTGCATTTAAGGACCAACTTTTAGGAATTACCCGACTTTCTTGATTTTTCGTGTGTAATTGGCTCATGGATTTGACGCCTTGTGGCACCTGGACACATTTTTTCTAGAAACACTTTATGAGGACAACTTTTAGAAATTACGGGACTTTCTCAGTTTTCTGTGTTATATATATATATATATCCTACTAATTACCAAATAGGTCAAAGGTCGCTAAAACCGCCACACCAGTAATTGTTGCATCAACAACGCAAACCACAAGTTTTACCCATTTCAGAATGACACTCCGGACTCAACAGAACAACTAACAGAGGTCGTCTCGTTAGAATGTTGACTCAAGTCAACACTTTGAATGGAAACAACAACCAAAACGACAAACACCACAAAATCATCCTCATCATCGCATGATCCAAACTAAATTCAAACCAAACACGACATTCCGAAGCTAATTGCTCTAACACAATTCTCATATGAGTGTGTTTACCAAGAATGTTGATAGAAGTCAAACTTTGGTTAAAACTTAAGAGTTATAATGCCTAACGACACAAAACTCCAACTGAAAGCCTCGACACCCCAACCAATCATCCTACTACACCAAAAAGGACCTTTTGAAAGTGATGGAACTGATTGAATCCTCATCCGACATCAGATTCTCTGGATGTTGACTAAAGTCAACTCTTTCACTTCATAAGCCTCCAAAATAGAAAACCTCGCATAAAACTGTCCCAACCATCTCGAGAAGCATGCCACCCAACTCAGCACCACACAAAATCTATTAAGGAGCTATGGGAAGGAGAAAAATAGTAAAATCATGTCGAAATATAGAAATGACCTCGAGGGTCATTACATGAGGATTGCTTAATAGTCTATACCATATAAGACAACTGCTCATCTCCTTAATCACTTGAGACATTTTTCATTCTTCAATAAGGTTTGTGTACATCTTACTCTCCAAACCCACTTGTGGGATTATAATAAATATGTTGTTTTATTCTTGAAATTTTGCATATCCAGAAGTGTGTATTTACTAATTCTAGATCATTATGAATCAATAAGAAAAGCTAACCTTGAGTGCCTTGTGGTAAGAGAATCCTAGAAAAGCTAACCCTTACATGGATGTAGCTCTGCCCCTGGTTGTTGGTTTATTTCGACTCAGAATCTAAAATGAACCCACTTTACCATTGTACCAAATACTTTCTTTGGTGCGAGTAGGGTCAAAACTTTATCTACACTTGTATTGTCCAATAAATGTTCCATCAACAGTTGGAGCATCAATGCTTCAAACTATAAATTGACCCTCTGAATTAATTCAGGGGCCAAACAACGCAAACCACAAGTTTTACCCATTTTAGAACTATACTCCGGACTCAACAGAACAACTAACGGAGGTCGTCTCCTTAGAATGTTGACTGAAGTCAACACTTTGAAGGGAAACAACAACCAGAACGAATAACACCACAAACTCATCCTCATCACCTCAGGATCCAAACCAAATTTCAGACCAAACATGACATTCCAAAGTTAATTGCTCTAACACAATTCTCATATGAGCGTGTTTACCAAGAATGTTGATAGAAGTCAAACTTTGGGTATAACTTAAGAGTTATAATGCCTAACGACAAAAAACTCCAACTGAAAGCCTCGACACCCCAACCAATCATCCTACTACACCAAAAAGGACCTTTTGAAAGTGATGGAACTGATGGAATCCTCATCCGACATCAGATTCTCTGGATGTT
>JAJOOS010001393.1:0-102100 GCA_029582725.1 Solanum chiquidenum | reverse complement strand
GTGAAAAAGTTTCTGGAAATTATTCAAATAATTAGTGAGAAAGATTCAAACTTTAGTTGTTATTAAGATGAGAGAGAAACTAGGGCATATGTGTTCCCCTAAGCTCTTAACGCGGTAATCCTAATAATAGTAATCCCTTCCTAGTGTTTTATATGAAAAGTGGTAAGTTAGGTACCCTTAAGTGCTTGGTCCACCAAATAAAGAATTTCAGCCCGCACCTTGGTCCGGCTACGTTTGTATAATTTACTAACCCTTACCTTTACCTCAGATTAGACGTCATATCAATGCATGGCTTAGTTTCACCCTCGCACCAATTGATATTAGACTATTAGATAGTATCACAATAAATCTCTGTTATTAATTATTTTCTCATTCATTACCTCCTTGGTCCGGCAAGTAGGAACGAGGCGAGTTCTAACAATTGCAACCGTTAAAAAGACTTCTAAACGAAAGAATCAATAATACATGCATGAACACTATTTGGGAATTACTTAGTTATTATGCATACCTTGTTAATTTCTCATGGTTCCTACAACCCTAGTTGTGAATTTAGCTACTCATGCTAGAAAGAACACAATTCATAGTTATATAAGAAGAATTCATGAACTTACTATTATAGTAGAAAAAAATCCAAAAACCCAACTTAAATTGCAAAGTTAAAATCTTCAAAACGAACTTAGGAAATCAAGAATTGCTAAAGTTGCAAGTTAATCTCCAAAGAAAAAAACTAGAACTAAAATAATAATGTCTAACCCCTAAAAACGAGGTTTACATACCCTATTTATAGAAAACATAGTCCTAAACAAAAAGGAAACGAAATAAGGAAATAAATTGTTGGACGCGGCTTCAATCGATGAGACTGACCTACAGACCGTGGATCGACCTACGATCCGTAGGTCTCTTCCATAGCTCAGGACTTAGACGAATTCTCATAAGCTTGGGACCTTCAACTTCCAGATGCAAACGACGGACCTGCAGAACGGACCGTAGGTTGACCTACGGTCTGTGGGTCCCCTCGCATGGTTCCACACTTAGACTTTTTCATCAGGTACTGGAACTCAAGCTTTCTGATACAAATGAAGGACATGCAGGACGACCCGTAGGTCGACCTACAGTCCATCAATGGCTTTCGTTGTTCCACACTTGGTTAAGATTTCCCTGATGCTCCATCTACGACATCAACCTACGGAGAGTGACTGTAGGTGGCTCCTTCTGTAGAAATTCAGTTGTTGTCTCTCTCAACCTCGTCCAAGTCTATTTCCTGCAAATATAGCACAATAATCATTAGTTCTAATACAAAATGGCCCTAGACACACACAACTCTTAAGTGAAATATATTAAAAATACCGTAAACTCACGGTATATCAACACCCTCAACTTAAATTCGTTGTTTGTTCTCAAGCGACGCACTAAGACTCTAAACGACACTTGTGTAGAAGCATACATTCAAGCATAAGCAATCACATGGCTTTATATCCCGATTCACTTTTTGAGTGCAAATCTTTTCTCTTAGACTCAACAAGCTAACTCATGCAGATCAAGATATGACACAGATCGACCAATAGACACACAACATACACTGTTTCACTATCACTAAGGTACCAACTCTTCGATAATGTAACTAGTGCCCCTTACTTCAAACGAAATCCCTTTTTCACACAATGAATATGATTTTGAGTACAACGATTCATTCAATACTTACGCTCAGAAGTAACTTCAAGTACAATTAGTGCTCAATACCATAGGCTTGCCCTTATTTTCACTGCTTAGACTCTCCAAACTAGTTGCTAGGATCACTATAGGACTTTCTTAGCTTGTAACGTAGGCTCAAGGTCATGTGTTGTACATTTGGATACTTTTTAGTGACTTTCTACCCTCTTTGACATTACATTGGCTTATTTACCTCTTTCTTGACCTATTTTTTTGGCATCTTTTCATTTCACTTTCTTTCCCTTACTCTTTGCAACATGGATGTGACTTTTGATTTTATGACTCTTATTTCACACTTTCTTCTTTTTCTTTCACTTCATTTTTCTTTTGTTTATTTCAACACTTTTTCTTTTTGCTTCTCTTTGCACAAAGTCACATCCTCTTTGTTCTTTTCTTTTCATCACACAACTCTTTTCATACCCTTTTTTTCATTTGGTTTCCTCTTTCATAGCCACCCTAAACTTATGCATTTTGCATTAGTTGAGGTGCACAATGTTCGATGTCGGACCAGGACCAAGATCAAGGTCACTTTTGACTTAGTCACCCTCAACTTAGGCTTTTGGCCTAAGTCAAGGTGCATATGTCCAAGGAGGGACCAAGGCCAAGACAATATTTTAAGGGAATGTGAGTTATGTGAATCAAACGAAATGGTCAATTTTAGGCTCAAATATTTGGATCAAAATGGAATAATGCTACCATTTGGTTAGATCATTTTAGGATTAAGTGGACTAATTTGAACAATGGCCTATGATCACTTCCCAACTTCTAGCCTAGATTATCCTAGCAGGACCAACGGGGTAAGTTCTAGATTGGCACAAAACTGTCTGAACATTCAACTATATCTTCACACACTCTTGGCACCTTGTTTCATTATCAGATTATCTGATTACCCAGTTCAAGTTTTAGCTTAAGTTATGAGATCAAATTGGTTCTTTATCATGTCATACTCAGAGCCAACACATTCAACTCATTCTAGCTTACAAATTTTAGCACATATCACAAATTTTGGACGGGTATCATTTTCATTCTTGATTATGCCATCATGCTTCATTCTTTCTCATGCTTCTACACATACAATCCTAACACATGCAGGTTCAACAGAAATTAAAACAGTATCTTGAGGCAAAAGAACACAGGCAAGAAAACCTCAAGAGAGGACTATGAGTTGGGTTTACTCAGACTTCACCCTATCACTCATAATCCATTTACCCCACCCCCCAAAAAATAAAGTGATATTGTCCTCAAAGAACACAAAAATAAGCAATAAATAGTAGGGTGAAGGTGAAGCAAACCTGTGGCGCAAATGCGCCGAAGACCTATCAATAAGCGGGTGGGTCCGGTTTCCCAGAGCCCACTGGATCAACACTTGGGTCACCCTCAGTAGTGCCCACATCAACAATCACAGCACCTTCAGTGGCGCTATCAACCACTCTCACCTCACCATCAGTAGTGCGCACATCAACCCTCGCCCCACCATCAGTAGTGCTCATACTGCTAGAGTCACCAACTCCTACCTCCCTAGCTCGCTACTGGTACGTCTCCTCATCAACTACGGATGCTATCCGGGCTGCCTCAATATTTTGGCGCTCCCTCTTGCGAGCTCTCCCAGCCTCAGTGTCATCTGAAGTCCGACTAGAGCGGGGGTACTTCCCAGCATGGCGGGAAGAAACACGTAGCAGCATTTCATCTCTAAATAGTGCATCCACCACTGTATTATCAACCGGTGATGTAGGTGAGGACTCAGGCTCAGTCTCTAGAGGAACAAGAAGACCATTAATATCAGCACAAAGGCTCTCTACCTCCTTCTAGAGGGTGGTCACATCATCATTGGGGACCGGCCTCTCAAGGACTGTCAACTCAAAAACATCTAGATACTTATTAACGGTCTGGACCTTCTGATCCATCATATGCGCCTTTTGCTGCTCTATCCTAGCCTCGGACGCTGCTATAGCACGTTGCATCCATGGTCGCATAAGTTGCAACAGAGTAGTCATCTTTGTCTCGAGCTTTTGGACTCGAGCTAAGAGCATGGCAACAGATCCTGAAGAGCGAGTGGCTCTGGAGGCGCTAGAGACCTGACTGGTGGCCGGAGAATGACAAGTTGGGGCATCTTCAGTAGCGGCTGGAGGGGCAGGATACTCACCCTGCATCTGCCCTACAGCTGTAACTAAGTCTTCTCCCAGTGGTGACACCTCAACTCGCGGCTCTCTGCGTGGTGCCGCCACATTCGCATCATCTCGAATTAGGCCTATATCCAGGGTCTTGGTCGCCTGGATCAATTTATCACAATGCCAGACCGGCACTCCAGAATCCCTACACAACTGAAAGATGAGGCATGGAAAGGGATAAGTGGTGGTGGCCTTGAAGGCCCTCTCGTGAATCTCCATAATAATCATGTGGGCAAAATCTATCTCAAACCCAGCAACAAGGGTTGCCACCATGACTGCACGGTCCCAAGTGAGTACATTATCAGCCTGTGTGGGAGATACCCGATTCCGTACCAACAACCAGAATAATTTATCCACAAAAGTCAATGTGGCCTTCTTGATGCTCAAACCCGGGGTGCTGATCCACTCGACATTCTCTCCGTCTGTAGGAATATGACGAGCCAACCAGAGTAATAAACTTTCTCTCTGCTCTGCATTCCTCTGGAATGCCCCGCTCTTCACTAAGTCCCAACGATAATCAAACTTGGCCGTATTGATAGCTAGAGTATGGCCCGTTCCATAGAGGAATCTGTGAATAGTAGCCTCAGATATGTCAACCGAGAACCTATAAACCAGAGTAGCCTTTAGTGGAGGCTAGGCAGCAGGATTGGCCTATTTTTTAATCGAACCTCGGAGGGTGGCTACATAGGAAGCATATAACTCCCTCAAGATCTCCTCACTATATGACTCTGGGCTACGGTCCATCCAGTCGCACCGGTGCCTCTGAAATAGTGCCTGAATGTCAGGCATAGTATGAAGGCTACTTGTGAGTGCCCGGCTCTCCTCGGTAATCAATTGAGCCATCCGTTCTTTCTCATTTATCATCCTAGAGTCTCGGTACATCTGCTACTGACCATCTACACACCACATGTTTAGATCTTCCACGATTGGGGCAGGATCGGTGTTCGGTGGCACTGGAATGTTCTTTATACTACTCACCTCATCAGATGAGGCAGTCCTCACAAGTTAACTAGAGCCGGATGTGGAGCCGGAAGCAGAGGCAGACTCAGAGCCGGAAGCAGAACCAGCCGATGAACCGATCAGTGTCCTCCTCATTAGACTGGGAGGCAGTGACTACGTCGGGAACCACCTACCGAGATTTATTCTGGGTAGTACGGGGTGCAACAGGGGATGTCCTCGTAGTTGGTGGGACATAGGCGGGGTCCTTTTCCGCATCAGTATCTTCATCAATCAGCTGCAATGTGGGTGCCACGGATTTGGATTTACCCTTTGGTGCCCAAGTTGGTGCTTTCTTAGAGGCCATGTTACCTGTGGAGGCTTAGTTAGTACCAAAATAGACCAATGACATACTCGAAAGTTTTTTAGAACAAAGAACAAACCAAAATGAAAAAACAAAAAAAATCAGACAGTAGCTTCAGTGGCCACCTACGGTGGGTACCTACGGTCCGTGGGTCCCCTCCGTAGGTCAAAGGTCCCAAAAAGTTAGGCTCTGATGGGAACCACGGATGTGCAAAATGGTCCATAGGTTGACCTACGGACCGTAGTCCACCCCCGTGGTTCCACACTTAGTGGATTCTTTATGTGCAACAGACCCACGGACCTGATCTACGGTCTATGGACGGGGTCTTGTGGGTCAGATTTATGCCAGGTATCAGACACGCCTCAGTTTTAAACCATGTTTGTCAATAATTCAACAATCACCCTATGTCTAATCATGCATTTCAACATAATTTATGATAATTTTTCATCCCTAGGGTTCTGTTTACACATTATTTCACATTCATTGCATACAAAGCTAGGAACCCTAAGTCGAAACTTCCATTTAGACTATTTTCTCTGATCTATTTGATTACAAAGACAACACAATCACATTATATCGTCCCAAGGGTGTTTCTACTCTAGTTTATCATGCAATTTCATACAACAAACAACCCAAGGTCAAGACCCACTTCGTGACTTCATGTATGGAATAGTAAATACCAAAATTCAAAGTTGAAGTGAAGTATGTTACCTTAGAAGTATCGGAAGTGGGTGATTGTGTGATGACAATGAACTCCTTAGACCTTTGTGACACCGAACCTGGACCTTGAATTCTTCTTGGGAATGATAAGATTTTGGGACAGAGAGGAATGGTAATATGGTAGGGGTGATGATATGTATGGGAGATGGGAGTTATTTGGGGATATAATGAGGGAATTATGGGATTTGGAGGGGTTAGAAATATTTAGGAGGGAATATGGGAAGTGGGGGAAGAATTTAAAAATGAAGAGTTTTATTAGAAAGGGGTCCAGGTCGGGTTGATCAAACCCTAACTTTGGACCCACGAAACCTCGTCTACGGGCCGTGGGTCGACCTACGGACCGTGGGTCGATCTACAGACCGTGGGTCAACCTACAGACCATGGGTCAGGTCCGTAGGTCACTTAGTACTTAGAAAATTTTGAGAACTTACCTGGGGGTCTACGGACACCATTCACGATCCGTGGATGGACCCACGGACCGTCGATGGGGTCCATAGACCTCTACAACAGACCTTTTTATGTAGATTTTGCTTTTCATCCCTGCACATGTAGCAACCGTTAGGCCTTTCTTTTTACATTTTCTGGATACTTTTTAGACACGGACCCTATTCTATATCTAGCCAACACTAAAACAAAAATAAAATTGCAATCTAAAGAAATACAGAAAATCAAATAAACAAAGAAAACTCCTAAATCAAAAAGAAAAACCTATAGTTGGCTAGATTGTACATCATGGGTTAACTCCAAAGCAGCGCTTGATTTAACATCGCGGCACGATGCATGCCTCTTGATTACTCAGACTTCATCAAGATAGTAGGCCTCAACCACTTCTCGCACACTCTAAGAATTTCCCATGTAGCTTTTTACCCTCTGGTGGCCGACTTTGAACCTTCCCCCACTACTTTTCTCGAGCTCAACCACTCCATGTGGGGACACTTGGATCACTCTGAATGGTCTAGTCCACTGGGACTTGAATCTGCCCGAAAAACAATACAACCATGATTTATCAACAACACCAGATCACCAAGAGCAAGTTTGCGCTTTTCTGTATTTTGAGCATCGCACTTCTTCTCTGTGTACAAGGCTGCACCTAACTTCTCCTTACTAACCACTTCAACACCTTTTCCTAATGTGTGACTCACCACCGATACCGATTTACTATCACTTTCCTGCTTCATAGACTTGGAGACGTTAAAGGTCACCTCCTCCTTATTCAGTCAAAACTTCATCTGCCCTCTCTCCATATCGACTATATCATGCCCAGTAGAAAGGAATGGTCTCCCTAAGATGATAGGGACCTCAAAGTCAACCTCACAATCAAGTATAACAAAGTTTGCCAGAAAAATGAAAGGTCCCACTTTCACAAGGACATCTTGAAGCACTCCAATGGGCTTTTTCACAGTTCTATCAGCCATAAGTAAACGCATCATAGTTAGTTTTGGAGCTCCTACACCCAACTTCTTATAAATTACCAATGGCATCAAGTTAATGCTGGCATCCAAATCACACAAAGCCTTCACAAAGTGCATCTTACCGATGGTGCATGGAATAGTGAAAGCTCTAGGATCCTCTTTCTTTTGTACCAGTGACCTTGTAGAAATGTCACTACAATGCTGCAACCTCTCATCATTCTCAAAACCAGTGTCCCTATTTTTGGTCACCAAGTCTTTCATGAACTTTGCATACCTAGACATTTGCTCCAAAGCTTCTATCAACGGGACATTGATGGAAAGTTGTTTCAACATAGTTATGAACCTGCGATACTTTCCTTCTTCATCTTTTTGCACTAATCTCTGTGGGAAAGAAGGTGGAGGTCTAGGCATGGGAACAACCTTTTGGGTTATCTCTTCTTCCTTCTCTGTGGCATTTTTAGTCTCTTCAGCAACCTCAATCTCATCATCACCTTTCTTCACCACTTTTTCTACATCAGATGACATGGGGGGTCAATGGTCTACTTTCCTCCGCGAGTCGTGAATGCCATATAATGCCCATCATTCTTCAGATTCTACATGGTGTTGCTGGGAAGCGTGCCCGGTTGGCTTGTATTCACAGTAGCAGACAACTGACTAAACTGCTGCTCAAGCTGCTTTATCGACCTTGCATTGGCATCAACTTTCTGGCCAATTCCGGACAACTCAGTGCGCATCTCCTTCACATTCTCATCAGTCGAATAAAACCTTTTCATCATCTTCTGCACCATATCTGTAACATATCCCCAGCTTCTCTATTGCCAGATTCCTGATTTTGTGGAGGAACATAAGGCCCAACCCTATCATTTATGTTGCCATAGTTGTTCCGGTTGTAGTTGTTGTCGTGATTGTAGTTCCCATAGCTCTGACCTTGGTTTCCTTGACCTTGGCACCAATTATCAGAGTTGGATCCTTGGGCATTCGTTTGGAAACCCCCGTCTGATCATTCACCAAATAAGCATCCTCCTCATAGTAGTATTCCTCAACCGGTGGTGGTGGAGTTCTAGTCAAGTAATTTACCGCATTTACCTTTTCTGGACCTCTGCTTACATGCTTCAACACCAACCCAAGTTTTGTTCTCATCTGCGCCATCCCCTCTTGAATGTTATCGACAGATTGACTAGGTGCAGCTTAAACTGTAGATGTGCTTCTCCCAGTGTCAGACTTTCAGTACTCCATTCTTTATTGTTTCGGGAAATCTTCTCCAATTTCTTAGCGATCTCCTCAAAAGTGCACTCACCATATGATCCTCCAGCGATAGTATCAAGCACGACCTTACCATTGTCATCTTGACCTCTGTAGAAATACTCCTTCAGTGACTTATCATCAATGCGGTGGTTCAGAACACTTCTAATGAATGCAGTGAACCTGTCCCATGAACTACTCACAGAATCTCCAGGTAGTGCCACGAAGTTGTTGAGTTGATCTTTGTGGTTCAGTTTCTTGGACAATGGAAAGTACTTGGCCATGAACACTTTGTGCAATTGATCCCATGTATGAATAGAGTTGTACGGAAGCTCATAAAACCATACAACAGCATCACCGGTCAATGATAAAGGGAAGACTCTCAACCCTATAACGTTTCATATCCAACTCCGGTCGCCCCACACAACTCTTGCAAACACTCCTCAACTTGGCCATGTGCCCATGCGGATCTTTCGAAGCCATACCAGAAAACAAACCCCTCAATATGAGCATCTGCATCAAACTACTAGTCACCACGAATGTGTGCCCTGGAGGTAGTGGAGGGAGAACAATGGGTCCTTCAGATTCAACATTATTAAATTAGACCCTATAGTTATCTTGTAACCTTGGTTCTGGCGGATTTTTCACCCTCAATGCATCTCCAAGTAAATTATCACCATGAACCTGCGCATTCTCATTCACAACCCCAGGAGGCTGCAACTCAACTCCATCACCTAGATTCACACCAATTGGGTTGACTTGGACCCTTGATTATTCATCCTTCTCAAAGTTCTGCTTAACTCTGGATCATATAGGGTCAATGGTTTGCCTCGACTCCGTGTACTTGGCATACACTAGAGTAGAAACTCATAGAAACAAAAACAAAAGTAAAAGTAAAATTAGGAAATAATTGACTAAAGTTCAATAATGTAGTTAAACTTAATCTAAAAGCCTTATTCCCCGGCAGCGACGCCAAAATTTGATACGCTCAAATTACACCTCCCTAAAGAAGTGTAAGCGATCGTAATCAAGCAAAGAACCCAACTTGTAGGTTGGGGTCGATCCCACGAGGAATATGGTCTAGACTTAAATTCAACTGACGATTATATTTGTTTAGTCACCGTATTTTCGAGACAAGTAGGTACAACGGGGGGGGGGGATTTGTGAAACAAATTCTGGAAATTATTCAAATAATCAGTGAGCAAGATGCAAACTTTAGTTGTTATCAAGATGAGAGAGAAACTATAGCATATGTGTTCCCCTTAAGCTCTTAACGTTGTAATCCTAATAATAGTAATTCATTCCTAGTGTTTTACATGCAAAGTGGTAAGTTAGGTATCCTTAAGTGCTTGGTCCACAAAATAAGGAATTTCACCCCGCACCTTGATATGTCTACGTGTGTATAATTTACTAACACTTACCTTTACCTCAGATTAGACATCACATCAATGTATGGCTTAGTTTTCACCCTCGCACCAATTGATATTGGACTATTAGATAGTATCACACTAAATCTCTGTTATTAATTCTTTTCTCATTCATTACCTCCTTGGTCTGGCAAGTAGGAACTAGGTGAGTTCTAACGTTTGCAACCGTTAAAAAGACTTCTAAACGAAAGAATCAATAATACATGCATGAATACTATTTGGGAATTACTTAGTTATTATTCATACCTTGTTAATTGCTCATGGTTCCACAAATCTAGTTGTGGATTTTGCTACTCATGCCAGAAAGAACACAATTTATAGTTGTATAAGAAGAATTAATGAACTTACTATTAGAGTAGAAGAAATCAAAAAACCCAACTTAAATTGCAAAGTTAAAATATTCAAAACGAACTTAGGAAATCAAGAATTGCTAAAGTTGCAAGTTAATCTCCAAATCCAAAAACTAGAACTAAAATAATAATATCTAACCCCTAAAAATGAGGTTTATGTTGCTCCCAATTGCACACGCAAGTGTACGCGGTCGCGCAAGTAATATAGTTGCTCTTAAAAGAACCAGATTATCGAACCCAAAGGACTTGTCAATTAACTATTTTTACTAAATTATACTGATCTAATTATTTATTTAAGAGAGCCAAAAGAGAAGAATGCAAGAACAAAATAATAAAATTACTTACAATAGTTGGAAAATCCTAGGGCTGCAGCATGTATTGGATTCCATGTATCATATTTTTGGCTTAGAACTAATTTTAGTTGTCAAGTTACTGGTTTATAGGGTTGATGATATGATCTGGGTTATACGCCTCTAGTCGCCTACCCCAGTTAGCTATCTAACTACATCGTTGAGTGGGAATAAATAGACTAACTGGCGAGCATTTATATTTCATTCTATTTCTTAACCAAGCAAGGTGTTCGTATGGGCGTCACTCCTGAATACTAATCACCTCAGTCTAATGGGTGGACCGAGCTCTCTATATTCTCTGGTCTATCTAATCCCTCCTCTCTCGATTTTAAGATTAGACAATGTATTTATCTCATGGTGATCAAGCACAAAATACTAAAACAAGAATATAGAAGTAACTTATAATGACAACCAAGAATTAATTCAAAAACCTTAAATAATCAACATTGAATCCGTAGCTACAGCCCCAGAACAAGAGTTTTAGCTACTAATGTCTAAGAAAACAAAAGAAGAAAAGAACCCTAAAAAGTATTGACAACTTTTTACTTGATGCCCTATGATTGATCTTCCCCTCTGCCTAATCTCCAAAATAATTATTTCTATAGACTATTTATAGATGTAGAAGATCCCAAATAAAATAACGAAGTCCAAAACCAATTGGAATTCAAAACCAAACGGAATTTGATTCAGCGTGAAACTGTGATGCACCGCCATGTTGGGTTGCTGCTGCCGTTATTGGCTGCCACGTGGCAGCACTGTCTTATTGAAAGTGAATTTCTCTCGTTGCACTTCATATTTATAAAATATTATTATATTAAATTTATTCCATTAAGCTGCCTGCTTGATTTCCTTCTTCAATTTTCAATCTTTAATTTATTTTAGTTCCAAACTACTTCAACTTTACGTCAATTTACTTCTAAAAATAAAATACACTATTTAGCACAATTCATAAAATTAATGCTCAAAAAGGACAGATATAAATAATAAATGTGAGGTAAATAATGATTAAAATATATATTTTTGGCCTCACATCAACACCCCACACTTAATCTTTTGCTTGTCCTCGAGCAAACATTAAAGCTCATCTCAAATACATCATACTAGGAATGTCATCAGTTTGGTTAATACAAACAATTAGGTCATATACCAATTTCAAAACATCAAGTACCCTTCTCAATTATTATGCAAGTCATCCAAATAAACAACAAACCTCTAACCTCCTATCTCAAGAAAAGACTTTGAACTCATCAAATTTAAGCTTGCTCCCCTACTCTCATCAAAGAAAGTTAATAAAATCACATATCCATCATGAAACAAGTGCACTCACAAGAAGAAATAGTCCACACACTCAATTCAAAAGATTGAATATAAATTAAGGATTTCATATCAAGAACAACTCTCACACTCACAAAGAAAATTCACATGTATGCACAAATAACCATATGCTTGCCCATTATGTACATCTCTACTAATTAAGCATGATTGAATAAAATCTAGTAGGACTTTAACGGGTTGTAATGTAGGCTAGTGGACAGGTAGGAAAACTATATAATAGTGACTTACATTTCCTTAAGCACTTTGCAATTTTATACTTCATCACCCATTATTTTCTTCTCTTTATTTTCAGCCCTCTCTTCAACAATTATTTCACAATTAATTCTCATCATCTCAAGAATGTTTCAACCATTTTTTTTTAAAAAAAAATTCCTTCATAATAGCCACCCTCAACTTACATATTTTACATGCGTTAAGGTGCACGATGTCCTTGGAAGTACCAAGGCCATCATCAAGGTAACTTCTTTTGTTCATCTTTTTTTTTCTTCTACATCACATTCTTTCAAAAAGGGCTTTTTAAGCACTTTGTAGCTATCATTGATTAACTTTTCACTCAACCATCCCTTTTTCTCAAAATTGATAATTAGAATAAGTCTATGCTATAATGCTCCAGGAAGCAAGGTGCAAAAACTAGGGATTCAGCAAATAGTCAAGGGCAAAATATGGCTACCAACAAAAGGCTATAGGCTCAAAAAGGCTAACTAGTGATATAATATCTGAAAAGACTAAAATTTGCCAGACAAATCAAAGAAAGTCTATTATCATCTCCTAAGCAAATCAACACTTTTTTTATTTCGCTTCAATAACATGCAGGGCAAGTTCTAGACTAAAATGCAAAACATGGAATAAAGAAATTCTCACCACACATGACACAAGTATCAATCAAGATGGATCAATTCCACTTCTAGGAGAGACATGATCATAACAAACTACAAAATAAAATAAGATATATACAAAGTCACAACCACGAGCTTAGGTGTCAAAGAGTCTGCATTTTTTTTATCAAGCATTCACAAGAAAGTACTACTAAAAATTTAGACCTAAATAGCAAGTATCACACCACTCAAAGGGTTTTTTCTTTTCTCAAAAAAAAGAAAAGTTAAAAGAAAACTTATTCCTAAAAAAATAAAAGACACTCGGTTCAAAGGGACTATCCTCAGGAAAAGAACTGAAAACAAAAGCCAAGGAACCCATCCTAAAAATATAAAAGACTCAATATAACAATAAAACTAGGAATTTATTCCTCCACTCCACACTTAAAAAGATGCTATGTCCCCAAAGTATCAATTAAAATTTAAAACAAGGGTTAGAAAAACTCCCTGAGGCCTTTAGACCTAGCTAGTAACATGTTCTCTTTATTTTCATCAAGGGTCGTACGCACCCCACACTCAAGCTCAAACGTGCTCCTTAGCTCCAAATTTCAGATACTCAGACTTCTCCAAAACCTATAAAAACCACATAAAAAAATGACACTAAAAAAACAAAAATAAAATAAGAAGTTACACTATAAATTGGGTTGCCTCCCAATAAGCGCCTAATTTAACGTCGCAGCACGACACAAATAAACTCACCACTTTTCTTTCCACTTTGAACTTATGAATTTTACCCCTAACTTTGCATCAATTTTTCTGCTCCTCTCAAGGGGTGGTGGTATAAAGATAAAGGAACCAAGTAATATATGTTGCATCTTGCACTTCTTGGCCCTTAGGTGAGGAATGTCGTTTTGTCTACGTGGACTAAAAAACCTTAGAATGTAGGGGTCTTGTTCCTCATCAATACACTCTTCCATTAGTTCAAATTTTATAGAAAAGTGTTTTGAATGAGATTCAAATTGCCTCAACTCCAAAGCAACATTATTTACAACATTCTTACTTTTGTACTCTTTCTCAACATCGATATTAAGGAATAAGGTGTAGTTTAATGGTTGAAATTCCTCTTTTTGCTCCACTTATTGATCATCATCCACGACAATTGATAATTGGGTATCAGACGCCTCAATCTTTTTGTTCAAGCGAGTCTCCAAGTCATGAATATCTGAGCCAAATTGATCTATTTCTTGTGTGAGCTCAACTCTTCCTTTAATCAGTTGGCTTGTCATGTATGCTAGACCATCACGGATAGACTCATGAAACCTTAGAAGTTGAGTCTTCTCTTGTAGCTAAGATTGACTCACTATCTCTGCTTCTTCATAGCTTTCTCTTTGTTGGGCTGCAATCTCTAGGACAGTAATTTCTAATTGACTAGCGTCAAGCAAATCTAGCAGTTTTATGATTGTTTTTTGCCCTTCCACACATTCAAACATTTGTTCTGCGATTTTTGAATTAACTTTGTCCAACATGTCTTTACATTCAAGCGCCTCTTATTTTGCATTCTCTGCTTCATCGCCCCTACCAACATCACAAATAGCAGTAGAATCATAATAGGGGTTCGGGGGAAGGGATTAATATTTAGGACAACCATTCCAATGAATATATTGACGACCACATATATCGCATAAAGGACATTCATCAACCAACCACGATTTATCCCAATCATCCATATCAATAAGAATATCAAATTATTAAAAAAAAAAAAAGAATTGTTAAGAAAAAAAAACTACAAAAAAACTTATAAAAGAAAACTTAAATAAATAAAAAGAAAAAATATAACTTAGATAAATAGTTAATTTCTAAGTCCCCGGCAGCGGCGCCAAAATCTTGTTGCTCCCAATTGCACACAAATGTACGCGGTCGCGCAGGTAATATAGTTGCTCTTAAAAGAACCAGATTATGGAACCCAAAGGACTTGTCAATTAACTATTTTTACTAAATTATACTGATCTAATTATTTATTTAAGAGAGTCAAAAAAGAAGAATGCAAGAACAAAATAATAAAATTACTTACAATAGTTGGAAAATCCCAGGGCTGCAGCATGTATTGGATTTCATGTATCATATTTTTGGCTTAGAACTAATTTTAGTTGTCAAGTTACTGGTTTATAGGGTTGATGATATGATCCGGGTTATACGCCTATCGTCGCCTACCCCAGTTAGCTATCTAACTACATCGTTGAGCAGGAATAAATAGACTAACTAGCGAGCATTTATATTTCATCCTATTTCGTAACCAAGCAAGGTGTTCGTCTGGGCGTCACTCCTGAACACTAAACACCTCAATCTAATGGGTGGACCGAGCTCTCTATATTCTCTGGTCTATCTAATCCCTCCTCTCTCGATTTTAAGATTAGACAATGTATTTATCTCATGGTGATCAAGCACAAAATACTAAAACAAGAATATAGAAGTAACTTATAATGACAACCAAGAATTAATTCAAAAACCTTAAATAATCAACATTGAATCCATAGCTACAGCCCCAGAACAAGAGCTTTAGCTACTAATATCTAAGAAACAAGAAGAAGAAAAGAACCTTAAAAAGTATTGACAACTTTTTACTTGATGCCCTATGATTGATCTTCCCCTCTGCCTAATCTCCAAAATAATTATTTCTATGGACTATTTATAGATGTAGAAAACCCCAAATAAAATAACTAAGTCCAAAACCAATTGGGAATTCAAAACCAAACGGAATTTGATTCCGCGTGAAACTGTGATGCGCCGCCATGTTGGGTTGCTGCTGCCGTTATTACCTGCCACGTGGCAGCACTGTTGTATTGAAAGTGAATTTCTCTCGTTGCATTTCATATTTATAAAATATTCTTATATTAAATTTATTCCATTAAGCTACCTGCTTGATTTCCTTCTTCAATCTTCAATCTTTAATTTGTTTTAGCTCCAAACTTCTTCAACTTTACGTCAATTTACTCCTACAAATAAAATACACTATTTAGCACATTTCATAAAATTAATGCTAAAAAAGGAAAGATATAAATAATAAATGTGAGGCAAATAATGATAAAATATATATTTTTGGCCTCACATCAGTTTACATACCCTATTTATAGAAAACATAGTCCTAAACAAAAAGAAAACAAAATAAGCAAATAAATTGTTGGACGTGGCTTCAATAGATGAGACTGACCTATGGACCGTGGAACGACCTACGGTCCGTAGGTCCCTTCCGTAGCTCAGAACTTAGACAAATTCTCAGAAGCACGGGACCTTCAACTTCCAGTTGCAAACGACGGACCTACAGTACGGACCGTAGGTCAACCTACCGTCCGTGGGTCCTCTCTCGTGGCTCCACACTTAGACTTTTTCATCAGGTACTGGAACTCAAATTTTCTGATACAAATGACGGACGTGAAGACGGCCCGTAGGTCAACCTATGGTTCGTCAATGGCTTCTGTGGTTCCACACTTGGTCAATACTTCCCTGATGCTCCATCTACGACATCAACCTACGGAGTGTGATAGGACCTATGGTCCGTAGTTTACCTCCGTATATGGCTCCTTCTGCAAAAATTAAGTTGTTGTGTCTCTCAACCTCGTCCAAGTCTATTTCCTGCAAATATAGCACAATAATCATTAGTTCTAATACAAAATGGCCCTAGACACACACAACTCTTAAGTGAAATGTATTAAAAATATCGTAAGCTCACAGTATATCAATGGCCAGAGAAGAAGAAGAGATAAATCTCAGCAAATTGACCATTCGTGATGCCGAGCCTGGAGAAATCTTGCAGAACTGGACCATCAGCTCGTCCATATTTCAAGCAGAGTCCTGGTAGTGTGAAAAATATGTTTTTTTTAAAAAAAAAACTGCATGATCAAATTGAGGTTTTAATCATGTCTAATCTTTTGTTGCTTGCCTCTTCTAAAAGCTAGAATGCTTTGAAATAAAAAGTCTTTATTTTTCTTAAAAATTACCTTGTTATTTTAAATATCTATTTATTTTTACTTACCTTTTGCACTTTTCAACACTCATATTAATAAAAATCCTCGTTCAAGGGTTATGCCATGTAATGAATCCACCGAGCAAAGTGAAAACGATGAACAAGATCACGAAGAATACGATGAAAGAACGATGCCTGAAAATCTACCACATGAGATCAAGCAAGTTGAAAGTCAGAAAAAACCCAATCTAGATGAAACACAGGTTGTAGACTTAGGAGATGAGGAAATCGTGAAGGAAACACGAGTCAACATACATTTGGAGGATGAAAGAAAGCAAGAGTTAATAGAGTTACTTAAGTAGTATGTTGATGTATTTTCTTGGTATTACGATGACATGCCAGGATTAAGCACTGATATTGTCTCGCACAAATTACCAACTGATCCCACTTGTCTGCCCGTCAAGCAAAAGATAATAAAGTTCAAGTCGGATTTGAGTTTAAGGATCAAGGAGGAGGTAACTAAGAAAATTGAGGTGAACGTTGTAAGGGTTACAAATTACCCCACATGGTTAGCCAACATTGTGCCTGCCTGTGCCAAAAAAATGATGGAAATATCAGAATATGTGTGGACTATCGAGATCTCAACAGAGCCAGTCCGAAGAATGATTTCCCTGTTCTAAATATTCATATACTCATTGATAATTGTGCAAAACATGAGTTGCAATCATTTGTCGATTGCTTTGTAGGATATCACCACATCCTAATGGATGAAGATGACGTAGCGAAGACATCATTTATCACTCCATGAGAAGTGTATCGCTATAGAGTAATGCCATTTGGTATAAAAAATATTGGTGCAACCTATATGAGGGCCATGACTACCCTTTTTCATGATATGATCCACAAGGAAATTGAAGTGTATGTGGATGATGTTGTTATCAAATTCAAAAGAAGTTCAGATCACCTGGATGACTTACGGAAGTTATTTGAAAGGTTGCAGAAGTATAATGTAAAGTTGAATCCAGAAAAGTGTGCATTTGGAGTACCCGCAGGAAAACTATTGGGATTCATCATTAGCAGGAAAGGCATAGAGTTGGATCTATCAAAGATAAAGGAAATCCAAGAGCTACCTCCCCCCTAAGACCAGGAAGGACGTGATGAGTTTCTTAGGAAGACTGAATTACATCAGTCGATTCATATCTCAATCTACAGTGATTAGTGAACCCATATTCAAATTACTAAAGAAGGATGCTGCCATGAAATGGACAGAGGAATGCCAAAAGGCTTTCGATAGAATCAAAGAATACTTGTCCAACCCACCAGTATTAGTCCCACCGGAACCTAGAAAGACTTTGTTGTTGTATATATCTGTCATGGATAATGCATTTGGATGTGTATTGAGGCAGCATGATGAGACAGGTAGAAGAGAGCAAGTCATTTACTATTTGAGCAAGAAGTTCACACCATACGAGGCAAGATACACCTTGTTGGAACGAACATGTTGCACTTTGACTTGAATCGCGCAAAAATTTAGGCATTACCTATCTACATACACCACGTACTTGATCTCAATAATGGATCCACTCAGGTACATCTTTCAGAAACTAATGCCTACAGGTAAACTGGCTAAGTGGAAAATTTTGTTGAGCAAGTTTGATATTGTGTACGTGACACAGAAGGCCATCAAGGGACAAGCCCTGGCTGATCACCTCGCAGAAAACCCAATGGACCAAGATTACAAGCCACTCATGACCTACTTCCCTTATGAAGAAGTTTTGTTTGTAGGAGAAGACATATTAGAGTCGTATGATGGATAGAGGATGTTCTTTGATGGAGCATCAAACTCTATTGGAGTTGGAATAGGAGCAGTCTTAATTTCGGAAACATATCAGTATTACCCAATCTAACCCAAGATTAGGTTTTATTGTACCAACAACATGGTGGAATATGAAGCTTGTATTCTTGGACTCAAGATGGCCATCGACATGAACATCAAATAACTTAGTGATTGTATATTCTGACTTATTGGTTCATCGGGTGCAAGGAGAATGGACCACTAAGAATGTCAAGATCCTGCCTTATTTGCATTACATAAAAGAGTTGAGTAGGAGATTCACAAGGATTAAGTTCAAGCATGTCCCTCAAGCTCAAAATGAGTTTCCCGATGCTTTGGCAACATTGTCCTCAATGATTCAGCATCCAGACAAAAATTTCATCGACCCTGTTGATGTAGAGATACATGATCAACATACATATTGTTTTCATGTAGATGAGGAACTGGATGGAAAACCATGGTACTTTGACATCAAAAGGTTGATATGAGCACAAGAATATACTAAAAATGCCACAAGCAAGCAAAAACGGACTTTGAGGAGGATGGCCCATCATGTCTTCCTTAACGGAGAAATCCTATATAGGAGTACTTAAGATTTAGGATTGGTGAGGTATGTCGTCGCCGCAGAAGCGACAAGACTTTTGGAAGAAATACATGCAGGAACATGTGGACCTCACATGAATGGTTTCACTTTGGCAAACAAGATTTTAAGAGCTGGATATTTTTGGATGACCAAGAGAGAGATAGCATCCGGTATGTGCAAAAGTGTCATCAGTGTCAAGTGCATAGAGATTTTATACGGGTTCCACTGAATGAGCTCAATGTGATGGGTTCCCCTTAGCTATTTGCCGCTTGGGGCATGTATGTTATTGGACCCATAGAGCCTCCCGCATCAAATGGACATCATTTCATCATAGTAGCTATCAATTATTTCACGAAGTGTGTTAAAGCCTCGACATACAAGGAAGTGACTAAGAAGGTAGTGGCAGACTTTGTTCGCAACAACATAGTTTGTCAGTTTGGAATTCCAGAATCAATCATAACAGATAATGCAACCAACCTCAACAGCGATCTTATGAGGGAAACTTGTGAAAGGTTCAAGATTGCTCATCGAAATTCCACAGTTTACCGGCCATATATGAATGGAGCAGTTGTGTAACGACCCAGGGGTACCCCTAGACATCACACGGCATACAAGAATCTGAAGAGCCTCATACAAGCCTCAGAGCATTCAAGAACATAAGAGCATATGAAAATAATGCGGAATTTAAAACTTTTCTTTTACAATCGAAGTCATTTTTCATAAAAGCAAGTGGAAGTCTTTCTATACTTTGTCTCAAACCATCTACAACACTTTGAATAAACTTTGAGACTTAGCCCATACAAAAGCTCTAAACATAAATTAAAAGACATAAAGGGAAATATTGGGTTCGTCCTCGAAACTATGAGGACTCACCAATTCTTCATCTCCTTGCTCCTTAGAAACCTATCCTTCAAGTATAGGACATCAAATCTCCAAACCCTACACTTGGGTAGAAATGGATAAAATATGGGTTAGCACGTTTAATGTACTAGGTATGATAGCCATGCAAAAACCATGCTTAAAACGGACATTTTATTGGAGAATCATGCTTTATGCCATTGGAAAAAACTTCATGAACATAAGTATAAAAGGCATAAGATACAACATAATCAACATATAAGCCATTTCATCACATTAGAGCATAATCAACATATATAAACCATCTCATCACCTTAGAGCCTTCACCTTAAGTAACCCCAAGCTATACTTTGTGCAATGTATGAATGGCGTCCCATACCACCATCCATACTAAGTACCACATTAAGGCCACCAAAAGTGAACTTACCATTCATCCTTTTCACCTTTAGAAAAAACTCATACATAAGGAACAAAAACCTTTCATAAGTCATGACAAGGAAAGTAACTCATAATACCATCCAAGTAAATCATGCATCATTACATTAGACATTTAAGTCAACATTCCTCATTAGCTTCATTAAGAACACATTCATTCATTAGTCATTAAGACATTAGAGAACTCACTATAGGCCTCTCAAAGACTACTGATACAATGCATGGATGGTATCCATACTACCACCCACACTTCATAGAACATCTCAAGACACCATAGTGCACATCTCATATGATGGGAATAAGCGTTTAACCGACATAGACCATGAGAGCTAAATCATGGAATACGGTGTCATATAACCCTACACTGAAGGAAGGTGTTCTACTTGCCTAAGGTAGAACTAAGTGTGTTTTAGCTTAAGTGGATCCACTAGCTATCCTATGTGGGCACATAGTTATGGGATAGGAAGATGTTCATTGGAACTCTAACCTAACATTGGGAGATTTTCCATCTTACCATATCCACTGGGTTCTTAGCCTCCATTCCCATAGAGTATTTCATTCACATTACATTATTGTACTTGAGAGGAATACCATTGGCCTATGACCCAAGTTACATCATTACACATGAAAGGAATTCCATAAGCCTATCTATCCATGGTTCATTATTAGGATAGTTCTAGAATCCTCATGAAAGGAATGCCATAAGCCTATCGATTCATGGTTCATCATTACATTAGTATACACATGAAAGGAATGTCATAAGCCTATCGATTCAAGGTACATTGACTCATTAGGAAAGGAATGACATAAGCCTATCAATTTAAGAGTCGTCATTACATTATTTCATTTATGAAAGGAATGACATAGGCCTATCGATTCATATTCATCAAGTCAAGATACATTCATTAGTCATTTATGAAAGGAATATCATAGGCCTATCAATTCATATTCATTAATTCAAGACACATTCATCAATACAAGAAAATGATGCATTAAGCCTACCAATTTAAGATACAACAATTCCCATTACTTCCATTGTTACAAGAAAGGATGCATAATCCTACCAATTCAAGATACAACATTACATTGAAGAAAATCTTCACATTCTATCATCATCATCATTCATGAATGTTAAATTGATAAATATACTTTCAATAATAATACAATGACTTTCTAAACATGATCATAACACATTCATTGAGATCACACACATATACTTCACATCATGATCATACATAGATCCTTCATGAAATCGCCCTTCAACGCTTACAAATCATCTCAACCCAAAAATTTAGAATACTTAATTAGATAATGGAATTAACATGATTCAATAACTAATTCAATATAAACATAAACAATTCAACATATTTTCATGATCACTCAATTTCCAATCACAATTCACAACTTAGGGTTTTGGGGTAGACATGGGTTCATAGGGTAAAATCATATTAATTCACCATTAAAACATCAATTAAACCATGATTCATCACTTAAATTCCTTTTGAAAACGTTTGGAATTGAACCCATGCATAGATTGAAAACCCTAGGTTTTTAGGGGATTTTGGAGACTTAAAATCATCTTTGAAATTGGCTCCTTGAAAGAAACTAAGTCAAGGATGAAGACTACCATACATTTAGGGAATAATTCCACACGAAATTGAGGAATAAAGTTGCTCCTTGACCCCTAGACTTGACCTTGATCTTGCTCTTCAAGGGAGTTTCTAGAGAGAGAATATTTAGAGAGATGGGTTTCTAATTTTTGAATGTTGGGAAATAATGAGTTGAAAAAGAAGTTTAATACTTTTAAAACCCTTAAAATACCTTAATAACTTAATATTAACCGTCGCCAACTCCTAACCAACTAATTAGCAATTTACCATAATGACCCTCACTTAGGCCGAACCAAGACAACAAACCAATCATGACCTACGAACCCCCACCCACGGACTATGAGTGGGTCCACGGGTCATACTGGGTTCTCGTGGTTTCGTTCTTTGGATTGAATTTTGGGGCCTTGACCCACGGAGGACATCCACGGGGCGTGGATGGACCTACGGGGTGTAGGTCCCATCCGTGAGTCACCATATTTTTTATAGCTTTTTGGTTTCTTGGGGTCTTGGGGGTTAGGCTTTAGGGTCCTCCTAAAGGACCACTTGGTTGGTCCTTGGGGAGTCATTCCTTGACGTTTAACCACTAAACCTAAGCTCGGGAAGACATTCTACAACTTCTAACCCCACAACAAACTCAAAGACGAACTCGTTAGGATCTAGTTTCACTTACTAGTTTTTCGGGTTGTTACAAGTTGAGGCTGCAAATAAGAATATGAAGAAGATTTTGAGGAAAATCGTAGACAGTCACAGGCAATGGCATGAGAAGCTACCAAATGCTTTACTCGGTTATCGCACCACAATCAGAACATCAACTGGGGCAACCCCTTATATGTTTATGGTTCGGAAGCAGTAATACATGTCGAGGTGGAAATACCATCTTTAAGGATTAGCCAAGAGGTTGGTCTGGACGATGCATAATGGATACATAGTAAGCATGAACATTTGATGCTCATCTATGAAAATAGGATGGATGCAATTTTTCATGGTCAACTATATCATAACAGAATTACCAAAGCATTCAACAAGAAAGTCAAACCTCGACAGTTCACACCAAGGCAGTTCGTATTGAAGAAGATCTTTCCTCACCAAGGAGAAGCCAAAGGGAAATTTTCACCGAATTGACAAGGACCTTACATGGTTCATAAAGTACTCTCTGGAGGAGCAGTAATCTTAGTGGAAATGGACGGCAGAGTAAGAACAAAGCCAATCAATTCAGGCGCCATAAAAAAATACTACATTTGAAGACTTCAAGATTAGCGCTTATTTCTGGTACTTTTGCATTTTAAAATGTAACAGAACTACGGCCTGACTTCCCACGGTAGGGTACGTAGGCAAACCACATCAGATCCGATCTCCCTTAGAAAACCCAAAATCATCATTTCCATGTATTTAGAACTACGGTCAACCTGAATTCCCTCGGTGGGATACGTAGGCAATCCTTGTCAGATTTGGTCCTTCATATTTTTCACTTTCCTATTGTATTGAACTACGCCCTGACCTGATTCCAATTGGATATGTAGGCAACCTGAGTCAGGCCTGATCATTGCATTTCATATTTATTTTTTTACTTTCCTATTGTATTCGAACTATGTTACGACCTGATTCCGCTTGGATACGTAGCCAGCCTGAGTCAGACCCTGTAATTGCATTTCATATTTTTTCACTTTCCTTTTGTATTTGAACTACGTTATGACCTGATTCTACTTGGATACGTAGGCAGCATGAGTCAAGCTCGATCATTGCATTACATACTTTTAATTCTCTCACTTGTATTCGAACTACCTTACGATCTGATTCCTATATTTGGGATACATAGGCACCCTGAGTCAGGCTTGATCAATGCACTGCATAATTTCCATTTTTTTCACCCTTAGGAAACACTTCATCATAGTTAGCGTAACCTCAAAATATGAAGAATCTCGATCATCATAGTATCTGCAAAAGAGCTAAGGAAGCTTCATCAGAAGGGTAGAAGCTACAAAAAGACTATGTTGGATGTAGTCAACAAAATGGAAAGCTCAATGGACTTCGGAACATGTCATAATCTAAAAACGAAGGAGAATTACTATATATATATATATATATATATATATATACTGTAACGCCCCGGAAATTAGTAGATAAAACTAGAGCCAAAAGCTAGGGTTCTAAAGTGTGATGTTGGGAATTAGAGTCATAGATGAGGATTTACATGCTTAAAATGAGGGGTTTAATGGTTGAACGTCAAGGCACGTGTTAGACCCCGTAGTTTAGAAGACTATCTATGGATTGTCCAAGGGGGGAAAGCCTTAGCCAAGGGCCAAGACTGCCCAACCTTGGCCGAGTTCTGCCTCAAGACCACGACCACTTTCACGGCCAAAGGTCTTGCCACGGACCATGAAGTGGTCCGTGAAGTATCCTTAGGTTGGTGGGAGCCAAGGTCCTTAGGCCTAGCTAATTCCTAAGGGACCACGACTATCACCATGGCCCGTTGGGCTTGACCATGGACCGTGGGAGGTCTCGTGGACTTCCCTTAGCCTCAAAGGAGGTTGTCAAGCTAGGAGGGGTCACTATCAAGGGACCACGGGCACCACCACGGGCCATGGTGCTCTTGATGGTCCGTGTAAGTGGGCGTGACACCTGGACGAGGCTGCCTAGTTGAGGGTTTTTTAAGTAAACTCCAATTCATTTAGTTAATTAGTGGGGTCATTTTATATGGGTTTTGTACACCTATATATTACTTTAAGTCATTAGCCCCCAAATTTAAGTCACTTTACACAAGACCAAAATCAAAACCCCAAACAACTCCTCTCTCAAATATTTCTCTCTCTAAGAAAACCTCCATTCAAGAAGAAGCTAGAGGTTGAAGCTAAGGTCAAAATCAAAGGTTCCATTGCTAAAGACTTGTGCTAGGGCATTGATTAAGGTATGTTTAGATTTTCATCTATGGGTTCTTACACCCATAGAGTCCCTAGAAATCCCCAAGATTTATGAAGAAGAACCCCAATCTAAGATAGGGTTACTTCCAATGTATGGGTTTTAGATGGGTATGATCCCAATTGGTTGGGTAATGCTTATATGGTATTAATTTAGTGTTGATTCATGATATTATGATTAATTTACTTGAATTCCATGATTAACCCTGGAAATCAAAGTATGTGGGTTTATGTCCTTTGATGAGAAATTGATGATTCTTGATAGATTCTCTAGAATTGTATCCTATATGGAATTTAGTGAAGAATTCTAATATGAAATCATGAATTGAACTAGATTTATGAATGTATGATAGACCATGAATGGTAATGATTGAAATTGGGGATTTATGATGAATTATGAATAAAATTGCCTAGTACTAAGGCTTATGAATGATGTGTCTTGTGATCTAGTCTAGTATAATGATTGTTGAGTAAATATTGAAGGTAGGGCTTGAATTCATAATGTTGATCACTAGGGCTTATAGGGTAAGTCTAATATGATGAGTAGCTTGCATATGAATGATACATTGGGGGGTTAGATTTGTTATGGAAGGCTTATACCTACATGACCTATCTTGTACTAAATGAATGCATCTATGTAGAATGTGAAAGGTATTCTCACATAGAATGATTCTAAAATGAATCAAAGCATGTTAGAGTAGAATAGCTTGAAGTTGTGATGTATGGTCCCTTCATGTATAACTTGTTTATGTAGCTTGACTTAGCATTGCAAGGATGATTTTCATGGTTGCTTGAATTAGCATTTGAGAGATGCTATTCATGATAGCTTTCATTAGTAATGGCATGGTAACTTGGGATTGAGTATCAACACTCTGCTAAGGATAACTTGAATTAGCATTCCAAGGATGCCTTCATGGTAGCTTGATTTGGTTAAGCCAAGATCATTTCATGGTAGCTACTCTTTTAAGGATAGCTTAGGGTTGAGGATTCGTTCTCCCCTAAGGGTAGCTTAAATCATATATGGTATGTTTGCATGGTATCTTGGTTGGAATACTTGTGTTCTTCCTTGGATTGCATGATAGTGTGTTTTCCATGGTAGATAGGTTTAGCATAGTAAGGTGCTATTCCTTTATAGTTTATAATAAAAAAAGTAAGCATTGAGTAAGCTAGCCTAAAGGAGTACTTAGTGTGAGTGGTAGTATGGGATGACATTCGTACATGGCACAAGTATAACTTGAAGCTACTTATGAAGTGTCCTCTTATGTGATGTATGCTTTAGCTTGGGTTGTTGCTATAGTTGCCTTCCATGATATAATTGACTCAAGATGGTAGTTCCTTGTCTTTATGAAGTAGGTCAAGAATGACATCTATGACCAGTAAGCATGAATAGAGTGACTCCAAGATATTCTTAGTGTGAGGGGTATTATGGGATGCCACTCATGCATTGCACAAGTGTGCCTTGGGGTTACTTAGGAGTATAAGTGCTCTTATGACATGAAAACCTAGGTCTTGACTATGAAGGTGAACTATGTCTAAGAATGACTAAAAAGAGGTGCTTAGCTTGGATTGTAGTATGGGATGCTATGGTTGCATTGCACAAGTATGCTTTGAGGTGGCTTGTGATGTAGTTCTCTTGTAATATGAAGGACAAAGGTTGAAGTAGGTAAATACGAAAGTCTAAGAGGAGATTATTCTATGAACATGATGTATCTCCTATGCTCATTTATTATATCTTAAGTTGACTTATGATTATATGATGCTTATATTGGATATTTTGCTATGATTATGTGATTATCTATTATGCTTATGTCTTATATTGACTAACCCTTTTTATATGCTCTTATTATGTTGTTCTAGCTTTTATACTTGGTACATTTTGTACTAATGCATATTGCCTACATTCTAACCAAATGTAGGGTTTCGGAGATTGAGTTGCTTTGGAGGCTAAGTTGCTAAGGTGCAAGAAGAGTTGAAGAATTGGTGAGTCCTCATAGCTTCGAGGAAAACCCCCTTATGTTCATTTATGTCTTTTCTTTATGTTTTAGACAATTATGTGGGTTGCGTCCCAAGTTTTTTATTCAAGAGTTTTAATAGATAGTTTGAGACAAAGTTGTAGTAAAGACTTCCGTTTGTTTAAGAAAATGTTTTCGATTGTATGGTTTAAAGATGTTTTAAATTTTCCCGTACTTTTCTAGTAAATTATGTGATGATTATGCTAAGGTCTTGTATGCGACCCATTCTGGGTCAAGTACACCATGTTACGTCTAGGGGGTACCCCTGGGTCGTAACAAACTTGGTATCAAAGCACAAGGTTTAGAATGGCTCTAGGATTATCTCAAACCACGTCTAGTAGATTCTTGTTCATAAATTTGAAGCGCGCTACTTTTATGAATAGGAGGCTATTGGATGTTTAGGAAATCTCATTTCTTCATTCTCTTAGTCGTGCCATAGAAGTTTAGCTCTAGTAGGTCCTTCTTCTAATGTTTGCCCTATGGTTTTTCAGGTTATGGCAAATACTAGGGCTAATGCTAGGAGGGATGATGAAGGCAATGGAGAATAAGAGGTTCCTCCACAAGTTCCTAACCAAGATCCTCCTCAAGCTCCAAATGACCCTCCAATTGGGAATGTCACTCTAGCCGAGTTTAGGACTTCTATGCAATTGTTGGTTCAAGCCTTAATGGCACAAGCCAATAGAGATGTTGTGGCTCCGGCAAACCCTATAGGGGAGATGGGTTCTTCTAGAATAAAGGAGTTTTTGAGGATGAATCCTCTGGAGTTCTATGGCTCCAAGGTGGAAAAGGATCTGAATGGGCTCATAGAGGAGGTTTATAAGACTCTTGATATCATGGGGGTGACTTCTAGAGAGAAAGCAGAGCTAGCCGCTTACCAATTGAAGGATGTTGCTAAAATATGGTATGAGCAATGGAAAGATGCTAGGCCGGTAGGGGCGGGTCCTATAGAATGGGAAACATTTAAGAAAGCATTTTTAGATAGGTTCTTTCCCCGGGAGTTAAGGGAGGCTAAAATGAAAGAGTTCATCAATCTTAAGCAAGGTAACATGAGTGTCAAGGAGTATGCCTTGAAATTCACTCTTTTGTCTAACTATGCTCCATCCATAGTGGCAAATCCAAGGGATAAGATGAATAGGTTTTTGTCGGGGGTGTCCGACATGGTAGCCAATGAATGTCGTACGACAATGCTTGTTGATAATATGGATATATCACGCCTCATGATTCATGCCGAACAAATGGAAGAATAAAAACTCAAGGAAGAGAAGTCTAGGGAGAAAAATAGGTCTAGGGAGAAAAATAGGTCTAGGGTGGATGGTGATAGATCATTTCATGATGGGTCCGATATACATGGTCGTTCTAAGAATCGACAAAAGTTTTCCAGAAAAGTCTTTTCTAGTGCTCCTAAGCATACGGATGAGAGGGTGTCTACTCCTAGGCCCCAAGGGAGAAGTAATGAGTCCCTATGGGCCACTTGTTCTAGGTGTGGTAAGATGCATGAGGGTAGGTATTGGCTGGTAGAGATGGTTGTTATAGTTGTGGTGAGAGTGGCCACATGAAGAAAGATTGCCTACAGGCAAGGGCTACAATAAGAGAGGGTAAACAAGTTTCCACTAGTAGTGAGGGTCTTGAGCCTCAAAAGAGGAATAGATTTTATGCTCTCCAATCTAAGGATGATCAAGAGCGATCTCCTCATGTCCTTTTCCGGTATGTGTTTTATGCTTTTGTAAATTCCCAGATTTCTTGTCTTTTATGATTTGTTATGTTGGACTTGAAATTATCTTTAATATGAATTATGTTTAGAAAATCTTGTGTATGCTTACTCCCAAGGGGGAGATAGTGTATCTATCTAAGAAGGTTATTGTGTGTTTATGTGTTGCCATGATTTCCTTGTATGCATGTTCATGAAAATGCTTAGGTCTTGTTAGAAATGACTTATTTGCAATGTGTTGCCTCATGTTGTAGCATCTTTGAGTCAAGTTGAATTTAGGCTCCATGAATGTGTGTTGAGCATGTTTTAGCTGGGGGAATGTTAGTTCCTCTTTGAAAATGAATAGAAATAGAAGTTCATGCATTTTAGGTTGGTAGAGGTAGTTCCTACTCACTTGTGTTGCATTGAGCATGTTTAGCTTGGAGTGAAGTTTTCCTCCTTGGTTGTGGGCATTTGGATATATTGCATGCATGATGGGCTGCTAGTATAGAGTCGTTTCCTTCAATAAAGGTTTAGAATCGTCATTCTAGGATGAATGTTCCCAAGGGGGAGATAATATTACTCCCCAGAAATTAGTAGACTAAACTAGAGCCAAAAGCTAGGGTTCTAGAGTGTGATGTTGGGAATTAGAGTCGTAGATGACGCTTTACATGCTTAGAATGAGGGGTTTAATGGTTGAACGTCAAATCACGTGTTAGACCCCATAGTTTAGAAGACTATCTATGGATTAGTATAGAGTTGCAAGGGCAAAGGCCAAGGCCAAGGGGGCAAAGCCTTAGCCAAGGGCCAAGGCTGCCCAACCTTGGCCGAGTTCTGCCTCAAGACCACGACCACTTTCATGGCCAGTGGTCTTGACATCGGACTGTGAAGTGGTCCGTGAAGTCTCCTCAGGTTCGTGGGATCCAAGGTCCTTAGGTCTAGCTATTGCCTAAAGGACCACGGCACGTTGGCTTGACCACGGACCGTGGGAGACCTCGTGGACTTTTCTTAGCCTCAAAGGAGGTTGTCAAGCTAGGAGGGGTCACTGGTCAAGGGACCATGGTCCGTGGTGCCCTTAATGGTCCGTGTAAGTGGGCGTGACACCTGGACGAGGCTGCCTAGTTGAGGGTTTTTTAAGTAAACTCCAATTCATTTAGTTAATTAGTGGGGTCGTTTTATATGGGTTTTATACACCTATATATATTACTTTAATTCATTAGCCCCCAAATTTAAGTCACTTTACACAAGACCCAAATCACAACCCCAAATCACTCATCTCTCAAATATTTCTCTCTCTAAGAAAACCTCCATTCAAGAAGAAGCTAGAGGTTGAAGCTAAGGTCAAAATCAAAGGTTCCACTGCTAAAGGCTTGTGCTAGGGCATTGATTAAGGTATGTTTATATTTTCATCTATGGGTTCTTCCACCCATAGAGACCCCTAGAAATCCCCAAGATTTATGAAGAAGAACCCCAATCTAAGATAGGGTTACTTCCAATGTATGGGTTTTAGATGGGTATGATCCCAATTGGTTGGGTAATGCTTATATGTTATTAATTTAGTGTTGATTCATGATATTATGATGAATTTATGTGAATTCCATGATTAACCCTAGAAGTCAAAGTATGTGGGTTTATGTCCTTTGATGAGATATTGATGATTCTTGATAGATTCTCTAGAATTGTATCCTATATGGAATTTAGTGAAGAATTCTAATATGAAATCATGAATTAAACTATATTTATGAATGTATGATAGACCATGAATGGTAATGATAGAAATTGGGGCTTTATAATGAATTATGATAGAATTGCATAGGACTAAGGCTTATGAATGATATGTCTTGTGATCTAGTCTAGTATAATGATTGTTGAGTAAAGATTGAAGGTAGGGCTTGAATTCATAATTTTGATCACTATGGCTTATAGGGTAAGTCTAAGATGATGAGTAGCTTGCATACGAATGATACATTGGGGGTTAGAGTTGTTGTGGAAGGCTTTTACCCACATGACCTATCTTGTACTAAATGAATGCATGTATGTAGAATGTGAAAGGTCTTCTCACATAGAATGATTCTAGAATGAAAGGCTAATCACCCAAAATGAATCAAAGCATGTTAGATTCGAATAGCTTGAAGTTGTGATGTATGGTCCTTTCATGTATAACTTGTTTATGTAGCTTGAGTTAGCATTGCAAGGATGCTTTTCATGGTAGCTTGAATTAGCATTTGAGAGATGCTATTCATGGTGGCTTGCATTAGTATAGTCATGGTAGCTTGGGATTGAGGATCAACACTCTCCTATGGATAGCTTGAATTAGCATTGAAAGGATGCTTTCATGGTAGCTTAGGATTGAGGATTCATACTCTCCTAAGGATAGATTAGGGTTGAGTATTCGTACTCCCCTAAGGGTAGCTTGCATCATATATGGTATGTTTGCATGGTAGCTTGGTTGGAATACTTGTGTTCTTCCTTGGATAGCTTCGATTGCATGATAGTGTGTTTTCCATAGTAGATGGTCTAGCATAGTAGGGTGCTATTGCTTGATAGTTTAGTATGACAAACAGTAAACATTGAGTAAGCTAGCCTAAAGGAGTACTTAGTGTGATTGGTAGTATGGGATGCCATTCATCCATGGCACAAGTATAACTTGAAGTTACTTATGAAGTGTCCTCTTATGTGATGTATGCTTTAGCTTGGATTGATGCTATAGTTGCCTTCCATGATATAATTGACTCAAGATGGTAGTTCCTTGTCTTTATGAAGTAGGTCAAGAATGGCATCTATGACTAGTAAGCATGAATAGAGTGACTCCAAGATATGCATAGTGTGAGGGGTATTATGGGATGTCACTCATGCATTGCACAAGTGTGCCTTAGGATTACTTAGGAGTATAAGTTCTCTTATGACATGAAAACCTAGGTCTTGACTATGAAGGTGAACTATGTCCAAGAATGAATAAAAGGAGGTGATTAGCTTGGATGGCAGTATGGGATGCTATCCTTGCATTGCACAAGTATGCTTTGAGGTGGCTTGTGATGTATTTCTCTTGTAATATGAAGGACAAAGGTTGAAGTAGGTAAATACGAAAGTCTAAGTAGAGATTATGCTGTGAACATGATGTATCTCCTATGTTCATTTATTATATCTTAAGTTGACTTATGATTATATGATGCTTATAATGGAGATTTTACTATGATTATGTGATTATTTCTTATGCTTATGTCTTATTTGACTAACCATTTTTCGATGCTCTTATGATGTTGTGCTAGCTTTCATACTTGATATATTTTGTACTGATGCATATTGCCTACATTCTAACCAAATGTAGGGTTTCAGAGATTGAGTTGCTTTGGAGGCTAAGTTGCTAAGGTGCAAGAAGAGTTGAAGAATTGTCGAGTCCTCATAGCTTCGAGGACAAACCCCTTATGTTCATTTATGTCTTTTCTTTATGTTTTAGACATTTATGTGGGCTGCGTCCCAAGTCTTTTATTCAAGAGCTTTAATAGATGGTTTGAGACAAAGTTGTAGTAAAGACTTCCGCTTGTTTAAGAAAATGTTTTCGATTGTATGGTTTAAAGATGTTTTAAATTTTCCCATACTTTTCTAGTAAATTATGTGATGATTATGCTAAGGGCTTGAATGCGACCCCTTCAGGGTAAAGTACCCCATGTTACGTCTAGGGGGTACCCGTGGGTCGTGACATATACCTAATATATACGTAGTATTCTTATTTACTAAAAGATAAGCTATTTCTTTTCAAAGAGATTTTCTACTATTCCACTTACCAAGCCTCTAGGTTAAGAAACTATGTATGGGCAAAGAAGGTGCCGAAGGATTCCAATGACGAGGCTTGAGTCCACGAGTCGATACAAATCAACACCCCCTCCCAAACTAAAAAATTTCTTTGAGTGCAGGCACACATGAATCAAGAAAAATAATATCAAGTCTTCGGGCATGACCAGAAACGCCATTCGACTTCTCACAATCATGAGCTAAAATACTCTTTCCGTACTTTATTTCCCAAAAGTACTTCAACTTGCATCTTATGTCTAAGAATATTTCATTTAAATTTTTGCAGGTAAGCTCAAGATCCAAATCAAGTACTGAAGAAAAGAGGGCCCTCTGTAGGATAAATAGGATAGTTAGCTTTCTGTAAAAATAACTCCACCAACTAGAGCCTTTAATCTAACCTCATCAACAACTCCGCCAATCGGAGACCACCGTCTAACAGCATCAAACTCCAAAATTATGGGGTTGTACATAGCAAATGTCACTCAAACTCCATCGATCGGAGGCTTTACATAGAAACATCAGCCAAACTCCACCAATTGGAGATTGTACATAGCAAACATCGTCAAACTCCACCAATCGAAGGTTGTACATAGAAAATGTCGACCGAACTCCGCCAATCAGAGCCTGTATATATGCAAAAGAAGCAACACTCCGCCAATCAAAGACTACATCGTAGTGATATCACTGAAGCTCCACCGACTGGGGGCATGCACGCATAGCAACACTGTCATACACCAACAATTAAATATACATTACAAGTTTTACACAGCCAGATGCAGTCTTTTACATTACAACAGCCCCGCCAGTCGGAGGTCTACATTACAAGCTCTACACAGTCAAATGCAGGCTTTTACATTACAACAGCCTCGCCAGTCGAAGGCTTTACATTACAAGATTTACAAAGCCAGATACAAGCTTTTACATTACAACATCCCCGCAGGACGGAGGCCTCTACATTACAAGTTACTTTACCTACATTACATTCACTACACGAAAATATACATCAACAATCGTTTGAACATCTACACTCTATTCTTTACATTACTAATTCAATTTATAATTTTTTTGAACCGCAACATGTACTTTTCACCCTTTTACATGTTTTCCAGGATAACGCATTACAACGAGGAACTCCATCTAAGCAGCAAACTAGGGCAAGTTGGTGAAATGTCAAGAATCACTAGCTTCGTCAAGGATTCACTTTCAAAACTCAACTCGACTCGATTTTCAGAAGTTCAGATTTAAATCTTACTTATAACTCTTTCATGTCTCAGTTCATTATGACTCGACACTGGGGCAACCTTTTTGAAAATTCATCTCTCTACCATAGGTCTTCAGTAGAATTTGCTACGGAGAATTTCTCGTTCAAGTTTCTTATGGACTATATCTCGTCCCTCTATTCGTGTTAATCTCTTCGTACCTCACCACCAAAAAATTTCAGTATTACCATAATTTGATACTGGGCAAATTTAAATCAAAATTTTCTATGTTCCTACATCCCTGAACTACATATGGCCTGATTTCTCATGAAACCTGAGATATGTAGGCAGCTCAGAAGCCAGGAGTTTGGCCATAACTCCATAAACATTTCTTTCCAAGTTGTTGTTCAGAGTATATTTTGGTGGCCGCCTAAAATTGGATTATGTCAATATTTCTTTGTCCATGTCTTCTTTACTCTCCTCCATGGACAAAGAAAGGGGCAAGCTATTGACACCCAATTTGGCTCTCCATATTTAATTAATTAAGCTTCCATAATAATAATAATAACAATATATATATGTGTGTGTGTGTGTGTGTGTATGTATGTATGTATGTATGTATGTATACATATGACGAACTTTTCAAGAATATGATAATAAAATATATATGTTGCGATATTTTGTAGAAATACGTAAATATTTTCATTTATTTATTTTGTTTGATAAATTTAAATATTATTTCTTATAAAATTAAATATATTATAAATATTACTAAATTTCTCATTTTTTAGATTTACATCAAATAAATGTCGTTCTTAAGAATTAAATTGATTTTTTGTTTAAATTTAATTTCTATTGTTAAAAGTAAACTTTTTTCGTACATTATTCAAATTTAGGAAGCTTAATTAATTAATGAGTTACTAATTTATACTAATTTAATTTTCAAAGAATGACTATTTTTGTCAAATAAGCTAATCTTGCATAATAATTATTTTTAATTTAATAAATTATGGCTATTTAATAAAGAAAGGGGTTATAATTTAAATAGATTTAATTTGAGAAAAACTTGCAATTCAAGTCCTTTTAATTCAGCCAATCTGTGTCTGCCACGTAGGAAGCACATGGATTGTGTTTCTTTTGCTTTAATCTTGACCATCCAATTTAATCTAAGGGCTTTAATTATTCCATCAGTTTACTATAATTAATTTTTATATATATAATATAATATAATAATAATTATTATTATTATTATTATTTTTAAACTCCTTATTTTTATTAACCGTCTGATCAAACGATCGGACGGTCCAAATTAATTAAGAATTTTGTTCCTCCCAAAAAGACCCCTACGCCCCATACACTTTTTCCTTCCCCAGAATTTTTCCTTCCCCAGCAATCTCCAATTTGTCGCACCCTACTTTAAACTAGGCCGAAACAGTTCACAACATAATATGGTTGTAACTCTGATTTTGAAAATTGTTTTAGAGTCGCTAGCTAATTTTAAGGAAAATATTAGGAAAACCATTTTTTAAATGTAAATGTATACTCTGTTTGATTTATGAAAACCAATGAGATTCTGAGTATGGGTTTTGGTTACTAGAGGGGAAGGTATGAAGCATCCCTCAGTGTAACAGCTCGCTAATTGAAAGAACTAGAAATAACTAGAATTAGAAATAAACCATTTTTTTGGAAATAATCAAATTTGGAAAGTTTGACAAAGTTAAGCTAAGTATGAGTTTTGAGTCAACTTCAAATGACCATAACTCCTTGCACATGATGATTTAGGTGGGATACTATATACCGTATGAAATATCTTTGAATTATCTTTCCAACGCCACAGATTTTTCTCAGTTTCGAGTTCGTATGAGGGAGATATGTCGATTTGAAGTAAGGTTGTCTAGATAAGGAAAGTCAAAATCAGATTTTAGGAGGGTATTATGGTCTATTTTATACCCAATTAATTTATTTCGTTTTTAGAAGTTTAATTGGGGTCTAAACTGAGTTAGTTCAGTTTACGCATTTACCAAATCACGCTAGGGTTTTGGAGAAAGAACTCAAGAGGAAAAAGGAGAAGAAAAGTTCAAGATTTGTCAAGTTCTTGTGATTTTGAGTTAGATTCTTGTGTACATGTATTGGGTATATGAATCTAAAGACAAATTGAGAAAAAGAATCAGATTTAGGCGTATTGGGGTGAGAAAATTAAGAAGGAAAAAGTCAGGCAGAATTGGGGTACCAGGTCCGCATGTTCCTCAGAAAGGTCACTTTTCTCTTCGCGTCGCGGAGAGGTCACGGATCCTTCTGCCTCAAAATTTATTTCGCAACCAAATATTTAAATGAATCTCCGAGTCGCGGACTTGCTTTCAGACAGTGATTTCTTGATCGTTTATCATGTTTAACTATCTAAAAGCATTCCTAAACATCACGAGATCTTTCCTATCACAAATCATAACCTTGAATTCATAATTCAAATTCAAGGTAGAGTTAAGAGTCGAGTCTTGAGAGTTCTTCGAGTAATTTTAAAAAGTCTTTTACAAATCTTTTAAACTTATTTTAAGAATTAAGCATTGAGATTGAGAAAGAGTAGAGTCAAGTTCATGTTCTTTAAAATGTTATATGGGGAATATGTATTCCCAAAGAGTAAATATTTTCACATTTAAGATGAGAGGAACCACTGATTTCCAAAATGAGCTTTCATGTGTAGTTTTGAGTTCAATCTTTTTTAAGAGATAAGCTTTTTGAGAAATAACCTCAAATCACAGAGAAAGAGTTATGTTTTTAAACATATGAGCTGAGTATATTTTGAGAGTAGTATTGAGTACCGATATGGGGATGAGTTCATAATAACTCAAGTCTCCATAAACCATGTAGCCATCATGGGTAGAAAGGGTCCTACTTTTTAGATGATTCCTCTTTTTATCATAGACTAGTGGATCCACTTAGTTGAGGTATTCTATATCCCGGCAAGTTATAGTACAGTTCTGGCAGCGTGGGTGAGACACTTTATCATCACATATCTCATAGTGATGGTTGTCGGTTAGAGAAACTCCGACAGAATTATATTACTTTATTATATATGAATTGAGTTGTTATTGTATTTCTTCAATATGTTGAGTTGCTACCTATTGTGTAAATGCTTTATATAAACTGCATCTTTACTTTTGTTTATTTATGCATTGAGTTAACAATCCATGAGTTGAGTAAAGTTGAGGTAAGTGTTTCTTTCAGAATTTAGTTCAAGCTTATGTCATGTTTTGTTTTCCCCTTGCATGCTCGTACATTCAATTTACTGATGTCATTTGGCCTGCATCATTTTATGATGTAGATACAGATAATCAAGATCAAGCATCCAGTGCCTCATAGATCCATTCGAGCACTCAGAGTCAGTTGGTGAGCCTTCTTGCTTTTCGGAGGATCCCTTTGGTTATGTTTTGTTTTATTGCTTTGTTTATTTCAGTGGTTAGGATAATCGGGGTCTTGTCCCGACATCCCTCTTAGTATTTAGAGGCTTCATAGACAGTTAGTTATGAGTTCTGTAGTCTTGATATTTCAGTTGTTTGATTTTAAAGACTTGAGTTGCCATTTTGGCTAAGTTAAATGTTATTTTCTAAAACATTCTTAGTATTATTTATTCAGACAGTTTATTTAAGATTGTATTTAGGTACATTTTTTGTTGAGTAAGTCTCCCGCTGAGAGTCTAGCCAGGCCAAGGGTTCGTTTGGGGCCAGCAATAGTTCTCGAGTGTTAGTCCCGTCCAGGGTGTAGGCTCGGGGTGTGACAAACTTGGTATCAGAGCACATAGATCAAGAGTCCTAGGGAGTCTATGAAGCCATGTCTATAGAATCCTAGTTATCGGTGTGAAGCGCGCCACATCTATAATTAGGAGGCTGCAACATTTATGAATTTCCTTTACTTCTTTAAGAATCATTTTGTACGATAGAGTTCATCTCTATAAAGTCTCTTTCTAACTAGTGTTTGTGCGTATATTTCAGTTGATTATGCCTCCATGAAGAGCTATCTGAGTTCGTCCTGCTAGAAGGAATATCGAGGAACAAGGGGTACCTAATGCACCTGAAGTGCAACCCCAAGGAGAGGTCACCAATGCTGAATTTTTGGAAGCCATCCGAATGCTGAGTCAAGTTGTGACCAACCAAGTTGGACAAAGAGGGGTTCGACTGGATGTAGCTGATACATCTAGGATCTGAGAATTTCTAAGGATGAATCCTCCAAGATTCACTTGTTCAAGCATCACTGAGGATCCAAAAAACTTCGTTAAGGAGCTTCAGAAGGTTTTTGAGATTATGCATGTCACCAATGCTGAGAGAGTGGAATTATTTGCATACCAACTAAAGGGTATCGCTAGAATCTGGTTTGATCAATGGAAGAAGGGTAGAGCTGAGGGTGCATTGAATATAGGTTGGGCTATGTTCGAGAAGGCTTTCTTGGGGCGTTACTTTCCTCGGGAACTAAGAAAAGCAAAGGTACGAGAATTCCTTACCCTTAAGCAGGAATCTATGAGTGTTCATGAGTTGAAGTTCACCCAACTTTCATGTTATACCCCAGAGATGGTTGCAGATATGAGGAGTAGGATGAGTCTGTTTGTTGTTGGGTTGTCTCGTCTGTCGAGTAAGGAAGGTCAGGCTACGATGCTAATAGGTGATATGGACATAGCGAGGCTGATGATTCGTGTGCAGCAGGTTGAGGAGGATAAGCTGAGGGGTAGGGAGGAGTTCACAAACAAAAAGGCTAAGACATCTGGGAATAAGTCCAGGCTGCAGAAAATTAATGCCAACTGGGCATCCTTCCAAAAAAAGCAAAAAGGACCTGCTCCATCATCTTCTAGTGCACCTGCACCAAGAAACAAAGGTGAGTACAATAGTCAGAATTCACAGGATTTTAGAGCTAGACCTGCACAGTCTCAAGGTAGTGTGGCACAAGGATGTAACTAGGCTCCTGTATGTGCTAAGTGTGGTAGAAATCACCCCGGAGCGTGTCGTGATGGCACCACTGGTTGTTTCAAGTGTGGTCAAGAGGGTCACTTCATAAAAAAGTGTCCAAAGAACAGGCAGAGTGGTGGAAATAGGGGCAATAGAGCTCAATCTTCTTCATTGCTCCACCAGACAGGAATGCACTTAAAGGAGCTACTTCAGGGACTGGCGAAGGAGCAAACCGCCTAATTGCTATCACTAGTCGCCAAGAGCAACGGAATTCACCAGATGTTGTCACTAGTATGATCAAAGTCTTTACTTATGATGTTTATGCTTTGCTAGATCCATGAGCGATTTTATCTTTTGTGACCCCATATGTTGCACTGAATTTTGATGTTCTTCCTGAGAAACTTCTTGAGTCATTCAGTGTTTCTACACATGTTGGTGAGTCTATTCTAGCTGAGAGACTCTATCGTGATTTTACCATTTCCGTCAATCACAAGAGTACTTAGTTAAGTTAGATATGGTAGATTTTGATGTCATTCTAGGTATGGACTGGCTTCAAGCCTGTTATGCCTGAATCGATTATAGAACTCGAGTTGTTAAGTTTCAGTTTCCTAGCCAGTTTTTGAGTGGAAGAGTAGTTCAGCAGTGCCTAAGGGTCATTTTATTTCGTACCTTAAGGAGATAAAGTTAGTTTCCAAGGGGTGTGTCTATCACTTAGTCCGAGTTAATGATTTTAGTGCTGAGACACCACCTATTCAATTAGTTTCAGTTGTTAATGAGTTTCCAGATGATCTTCTCGGAGTCCCTCCTGAGAGAGAAATAGACTTCGGCATAGATATTCTTCCTGATACTCGTCCTATCTCTACTTTTCCATATAGAATGGCACTAGCAGAGTTGAAAGAGTTAGAAGAGCAGTTGAAATATCTCCTAGAGAAATGTTTAATTTGACCAAGCGTCTCACCTTGGGGCACTCCGGTCTTATTTGTGAGAAAGAAAGATGTTTCTCTTAGAATGTGCATAGATTACCGTCAGTTGAACAAGGTTACTATCAAGAATAAGTATCCTCTTCCGAGAATTGATGATTTTTTTATCAGCTTTAGGGTGCCACTTGTTTATTGAAAATAGAACTCAGATCAGGCTATCATCAGTTGAGGGTAATGGAATATTATATTCCAAAGACAGCTTTCAGGACCTGTTATGGCCATTAGGAGTTTCTAGTTATGTCATTTGGTTTGACCAATGCTCCTACAACATTCATAGACCTTATGAACAGAGTATTCAAGCCTTATTTAGATATGTTTGTTATTGTATTCATTGATGACATTCTAATCTATTCGAGGAATGAGGAAGATCATGCTAGTCATCTCAGAATAGTTCTCCAATCTTTCAAAGATAAGGAATTCTATGTTAAGTTTTCCAAGTGTGAATTTTGGCTTGAGTCTGTGGCATTCTTAGGCCATATTGTTTTCGGTGATGGTATTCGAGTTGACACTCAACAGATAGAGGCAGTACAGAATTGGCCTAGACCTACGTCTCCAACTGATATTAGGAGTTTCTTGGGGTTGGCTGGCTATTATAGGAGGTTCATTGAGGGATTTTAATCCATTTCATCTCCTTTAACTAAGTTGACCCAGAAAATAGTTAAGTTTCAATGGTCGGAAGCTTGTGAGAAAAGTTTTCAGGAATTGAAAAAGAGGTTGACTATTGCCTCAATATTAACCTTACCAGAGGGTACGGAAGGCTTTGTAGTTTATTGTGATGCGTTCAGAGTCGGTTTAGGTTGTGTGTTTATGCAGAATGGCAAAGTTATAGCTTATGCCTCCAGGCACCTTAACGTTCACGAGAGGAGTTACCCAACCCATGATCTAGAGTTAGCTGCCGTAGTTTTTGCTTTGAAAATTTGGAGTCACTATCTTTATGGTGTTCATGTAGATGTGTTCACCGATTATAAGAGCCTTCGGTATGTGTTTAGTCAGAAAGAGCTTAATCTCTGACAAATAAGGTGGTTAGAGTTACTCAAGTATTATGATATGAGTATTCTTTACCACCCAGGTAAGGCTAATGTTGTTGTTGATGCTTTAAGTAGATTGTCTATGGGTAGTACTGCTCATTTTGAGGAAGACAAGAAAGAGTTAGCAAAAGATGTGCATAGACTTGCATAATTAGGGGTTCGTTTAATGGATTCCAATTAAGGAAGAGTGGTGATGATAAATGGGGTTGAATTTTCATTAGTGTCTGAAGTGAAAGACAAACAAGACCACGATCCTATTTTGCTTGAATTGAAGGTAAATGTTCATAAGCAAAAAGTAGTTGCTTTTGAACAATGGGGAGATGGTGTATTGAATATCAAGGTAGGTTGTGTGTGCCAAGGGTGGATGAACTTCAAGAAAGGATCATGGAGAAAGCTCATAGCTCCAGATATTCTATCCATCCGGGTTCTACAAAGATGTATCGTGATTTGAGAGAGGTTTATTGGTGGAGTAGTATGAAGAAGGGCATTGCAGAATTTGTTGCTAAGTGTACGAATTGCCAACAAGTTAAAGTAGAGAACCAGAGGCCCGGTGGTATGGCTCAGGCTATAGAGATTCCGTAATGGATGTGGGATATGATTAATATGGACTTTATTACAGGTTTGCCTCGGTCTCGCAAGCAACATGACTCCATTTGGGTAATTATAGATCGAATGACTAAATCAACCCACTTTTTGCCGGTAAAGACTACCTATTCAGCAGAAGATTATGCCAAATTATATCTTCAAGAGGTAGTTAAACTTCATGGAGATTCATTTTCAATTATATCAGATAGAGGTGCACAATTCACTGCACAGTTTTGGAAGTCATTCCAGAAAGGTTTGGGTTCAAAGGTGAACTTGAGTACCGCTTTTCATCCTCAGACTGATGGTCAAGCAGAGCGCACTATTCAGTTTTTAGAAGATATGTTTAGGGCTTGTGTGATTGACTTCAAAGGTAATTGGGATGATCATCTACCTCCCATTAAATTGCTTACAACAATAGTTACCATTCTAGCATCCAAATAGCTTCTTATGAAGCTCTTTATGGGAGAAGATGCAGATCTCATATTGGATGGTTTAAGGTTGGTGAAACTGGGTAGATAGGACCAGACTTAGTTCATCAAGCTATGGAAAAAGTGAAGGTTATTCAAGAGAGGTTGAAAACAGCGCAGAGTCGTCAGAAATCCTATATAGATGTTAGGAGAAGAGACTTAGAGTTTGAAGTATATAATTGGGTTTACTTGAAAGTTTCACCCATTAAAGGTGTTATGATATTTGGCAAAAAGGGGAAACTTAGTCCCCGGTATATTGGTCCTTACAGAATATCCAAGAGGATTGGCAATGTAGCTTATGAGTTAGAACTACCATAAGAGTTAGCAGCGGTTCATCCGGTATTCCACATTTCTATGTTGAAGAAGTGTATGGGTGATCATTCACTTATCATACCTATAGAAGACATTAGTATTAAGGATCACTCATCTAATGAGGAGATTCTTGTTCAAATTCTAGATCGCCAGATTCGCAAGTTGAGGACCAAAGAAGTAGCATCAGTCAAAGTTTTGTGGAGAAATTAGTTTGTTAAGGAAGCTACTTTAGAAGCTGAGGAGGACATGAAAAAGAGATACCCACATATCTTTGAGTTCGGAGAAGCTCCAAATTAAGGTACTAATACTTTACTTGTCATTTGTTTTAAGTTGGCTTGTTGTGTTTACATTTTGCTTGTTGGGTGTTTGAGCTGGATCTTAAATGTTACACCCTAAGCCTACTAAGAGTAGTCACATTTGAGGACGAATGATCCCAAGGGGATGATGTTGTAACACCTCGCTAATTGAAAGAACTACAAAGAACAAGAATTAGAAAGAAACCATTTTTTTGGAAATAATAAAATTTGGAAAGTTTGACAAAGTTAAGCTAAGTTTGAGTTTTGGGTAAAATTTAAACAACCATAACTCCTAGAACAGGATGCTTTAGGTAGTCTAAAAGATATATTAGGAAATATATTTGAATTATATTTCCAACGCCACTGAGTTTGCTCAATTTCGAGTTTGTATGAGGGAGATATACCCATTTGAAGTCGGGCTGTCTAGACAAGGAAAGTAAAAACCGGATTTTAAGAGGGTATTATGGTCTTTTCCATACACAATTAATTTATTTCGTTTTTAGAAGTTTAATTGGGGTCTAAACTGAGTTAGTTCAGTTTATGCATTTACCAAATCACGCTAGGGTTTTGTAGAAGGAACTCAAGAGGAGAAAGGAGAAGTAAAGTTCAAGATTGGTCAAGTTCTTGCGATTTTGGTTGTGGATTTCGCCAAGGATTCAATCCTACGAGGTATGTGAGTTCACATAGCATTGGGTTTGTTCACCCACGCACCAAACATGTTTATTTCAGCGTGAATTTGTCCTAAAAAGTTTGAAAGTTTGATATTCTTGATATGTGTTCTTGAATTTGCTTTCGTTCTTGAATTGGGCTGAGATTGAGAAGTTCTTGAGATTATTGTGTCGGTTTATAGAGTTGTTTTGAGTTAGATTCTTGTGTACCTGTATTGGGTATATGAATCTAAAGAGAAATTGAGAAAAAGAATCGGATTTCGGAATATTGGGGTGAGAAAATGAAGAAGGAAAAAGTCGGGCAGAATATGGGTACCCGATCCGCATGACGGACTTGTTCCTCAGAAAGGGAACTTTTCTCTTCGCGTCGTGGAGAGGTCACAGACCCTTCTGCCTCCAAATTTATTTCGCGACCAAATATTTAAATGTATCTCCACGTCACAGACTTGCTTCCAGACAGTGATTTCTTGATCGTTTCTCATGTTTAACTATCTAAAAGCATTCCTAAACATCACGAGAACTTTTCTATCACAAATCATAACCTTGAATTCATAATTCAAATTTAAGGTAGAGTTAAGAGTCGAGTCTTGAGTATTCTTCGAGTCATTTTACGAAGTCTTTTACAAATCTTTGAAACTTGTTTTAAGACTTAAGCATTGAGATTGAGAAAGAGTAGAGCCAAGTTCATGTTCTTTAAAATGTTATATGGGGATTATGTATTTCCAAAGAGTAAATGTTTTCACATTTAAGATGAGAGGAAACACTGATTTCCAAAATGAGTTTTCATGAGTAGTTTTGAGTTCAATCTCTTTTATGAGATAAGCTTTCTGTGTAATAACCTCAAATCACAGAGAAAGAGTTATGTCTTTAAACATATGAGTTGAGTATATTTTGGAAGTAGTATTGAGCACCGATATGGGGACGAGTTCATAATAACTCAAGTCTCCATAAACCATGTAGCCATCATGGGTAGAAAGGGTCATACTTTAGATGATTCCTTAATTTTTTTTAGCATAGACTAGTGGATCCACTTAGTTGGGGCGTTTTATATCCCGGCAAGTTATAGGACAGTTTTGGCAGCGTGGGCGAGACGTTGTATCATGTCATAGCTCATAGTGATGGTTGTCGGTTAGAGAAACTCCCACAGAATTATATTACTTTATTATATATAAATTGATTTGTTATTGTATTTCTTCAATACATTGAGTTGCTACCTATTGTTTAAATGCTTTATATAAACTGCATCTTTACTGTTGTTTATTTATGCACTGAGTTAAGTATCCATGAGTTGAGTAAAGTTGAGGTAAGTGTTTCTTTCAGAATTCAGTTCAAGATTATGCCATGTTTAGTTTTCTCCTCGCATGCTCGTACATTTAGTGTATTGATGTCATTTGGCCTGCATCGTTTTATGATGCAGATACAAGTAATCAGGATAGGATCAGCATCCAGCGTCGCGTTGGTCCATTCGAGCACTCAGAGTCAGTTGGTGAGCCTCCTTGCTTTCCGAAGGATCCCTTTGGTTATTTTTTGATTTATTGACTTGCTTATTTCAGTGGTTAGGATGATTGTTGCGCCCAAATCACACACGCAAGTGCACGTGGTCGTTCAAGTATTAAAGTAGCTCTTATAAAGAGTCGGGTATCGTACCCACAGAGACTTAAGATTAAAAATTTGATTGTTCCAATATTTTCATCTAAGAACAAGTGTTATCAAGATTCCAAGAGTGATTTATTTTATTATCTAAAAGTTAAACATAATTAAATAAACACGATTCAATTTCAAGGGTTTCAAACAATGATTGGGTAAAGTCCAGGGCTGCAACTTTTATCAGGATTCATGCAGTTAGTATCATTCAAATGGATATTTATCAACTATCAAATAAATGAATCACAAGGTTAAATGTATGATCATGGGCTCCCGACCTCTAATCGCCTACGATAAATGACAACCTAACTACATCATTTAGCGGGGATAGGCTGGATCAAGTACCGAGCATTACGATTTCTTCTTGTATAGTAACCAAGCATGGTTTCTAGGTATATCCCTATCTTAGATACAAATTAACCCTAACTATTAAGAGAAAATTATGCTCCTTATGCCCCACGTTCTATCCTCTTATTTCTCTCCCGAGTTCAATTTGGACAATGTGTTTATCTCAATGGTGATCAGGCACAAAATACGAAAACAAGAACATAAGAAAGATTTATATGATAATTGACATTAACCCAAGAAAATTCAATAGCAATAGATTCGATCAAAAAACGTTTAATAAACATAAAAAGATCAAAAGTAAAAGAGTTTAGGAAGGAACCCTAAAAAATGATGAAAAATTTCTCCAAGTCGTCGTTCTTTCAAACCCATAAAAATAATAAATTAATAAAATAAAGTATTAGCCTATTTATACTAACAGTCAAAACAACCAAAACTGGAACATAAGGGCGCGATGCGGAGCAGTGTTCAAATTTCCATTCGAACACATTTGCTCATCTCCGCGACGCGGCAGCTACACAGACCACTCTGCCTAAATTTGAGCATCGCGGATTAATTTAAGACTCCCTCTCCATGACGCGGAGAGGGCACAGAGTGCTCTTCCTGGAATTTTATTTCAAGAGCCAAATTATAATTCCTCTCCGCGACGTGGAGAGGATACGGAGATGACTTGAATGACATTTCTTCAATCTTCTTCCTTGCTTCCTTTCGACTCAGATCTTTTGTGTTCCTCATTGTCCATTTTCGTGCTCGTTTCTCCAATTAAGCTCACCTACGCAACTAATCATGTTGGTTATCTCATATACAACCAAAAGACTTGATAAGACTATAAACAAACACATATTGAACTCAAACTTTACTTTAAATACGGGCATTATTAGATTTCTAGGCATATAAATATGCCTAAGATCAATGATCGAGGCCTTGTCCCGACATCCCTCTTAGTATTTAGAGGCTTCATAGACAGCTAGTAATTAGTTCTATAGTCTTGATATTTCAGTTGTTTGATTTTAAAGACTTGAGTTGCCATTTTGGCTAAGTTGAATGTTATTTTCTAAAACATTTTTAGTATTATTTATTCAGATAGTTTATTTAAGATTGGATTTGGGTACATTTTATGTTGAGTAAGTCTTCCGCTGAGAGTCTAGCCAGGCCAAGGGTTCGCTTGGGGCCAGCAATGGTTCTCGAGTTCAGGTCCCGCCCAGGGTGTAGGCTCAGGGCGTGACACTCAGAGTCTATTTGAAGATAGTCCTTAAACTCAATTTAGGAAAAAATAATTAGGAAAATTTACTTATCATTGATTTTAAAGCAAATAAATGAACAAATTTTCCTAATTATGAAAGATGATCATGCTTTTGATGCTTCAGATAAGTGTCTTTATGAACATATTATGAAATCATGATTTTGAAAGGAGTTATTATATGAGATGAAGTTTATGATGGGATTGGTATTACTAAATTCTTACCCTTCCAAATATTATAATTATGATTATGATATGATTATGCTTATTTTCGTCGGGAGTTTACTTAGCACGGAGTGAACTTTGGGATGGAGGATCTCACATTAGTAGGGTGGAGTTTTTTTAGTATAAATTCCCTTGTCCCATAACTACGTGCTCCCATAGGACTTTTTCCCAATTGGACATAGCTAGTGGATTCACTTAAGCTTAAGAGCATGGTCCTTACCTTGGCAAGTAGTACACTCTCTTTTTGGTGTTGGAGTAGTAAACCATAATCCATGCAATAGCTCACATGGTGTATGTCGGTTAAAGGTAAACATCCCAAAAAATTTAATAGTTTTTCTCAAAAGGTTTATGATTTCCTCAAAAGAGTAAAGCTTATGTTATGGTTTTCAAATATTGCATTGACCTTGTTCTATGATTTAATGACTTTAACTTACCAAGATTTGACATGTTTTACTTGGTCATTCATTATCATTTTTCCCATGCTTAATGTTTATGTGTATGTATATTCCCCATATTCAGTGCATTCCAAGTACTGGCACATATGCATCTCTTATGCCTATATTATTTTATAATATAAGGTCTAACGTTCCTCCATCCAGACTTGACTAGTGAATTGGCAGTGTTTGCTTAGCAGGTTGATGATTCCTAACGGTTCGAGGGCATGACCACTTATTAGTTTTATGTTCTTTCAGTCTTTTCAATTTTCAGACTTATATCTTGAGCCAGGGCTTGTCCTAGTCATACCTATGTAGTAGAGGCTTATGTCAAACTTAGTAGATTCCACATTTTAATCATGTACTCTGATTTTGGTATCTCTTATGATTTGGAGTTTGAAACTTATATTCCGCTTTATGATTCATTTTATTTCTTGTGTTTATTTTAGTGTCATGCTTATATTAAGTGTCTAGTTTAGGGTTTCTCGAGATCCTATTTGTCATGTCGCGCCTAGGGGTAGTTTGGGTCGTGACATAAATGGTAGCCTACAAAACATTTAGGATTGATTACCATTCTTTCATCTTCAAGGTTGTGTTGTAGAGTAGTGATGCATGCACACCAATCCAATATAAGAAGTTCAAGAGGTTTGCATCAAGTCAATAGTTTCAAGGTTTGTAAGGAATTTAGAGTGAAGGCTCGAAGCTCAAATATGTATTAAAGAGGTAGTATAAGGAAGAAAGAAGAAAAGGAGTATGTGTGCAAAAATGTTATTCTCAAAAACATGTGCTACACTACCCATAGACAACCTGCTGAGAGCATCAACCACTTCATTGGCCTTACCAGGATGGTAAAGCACATTCATGCCATAGTCCTTGAGGAATTCAAGGCATCTCTTCTGATGAAGATTCAACTCTTTCTGGGTGAACACATACTAGAGGGTCCTTCGTCAGAGGAGATGTCTTGAATTACTCAAGGACTATGACATGAATGTGCTTTACCATCTTGGTAAGGCCAATGTAGTGGTTGGTGCTCTCAGCAGGTTTTCTATGGGTAGTGTAGCACATGTTTTTGAGAATAGAACTTTTGCATACATACTCCTTGTCTTCTTTCTTCCTTATACTACCTCTTTAATATGTATTTGAGCTTCAAGCCTTCACTCTAAATTCATCCAAACCTCCAAAATATTGACTTGATGAAAACCTCTTGAACTTCCTATCTTGGATTGGTGTGCATGCATCACTATTCTACAATAAAACCTTAAAGATGAAAGAATGTTAATCAATCCTAAATGTTTTGTAGGCTCCCATTTATGTCACGACCCAAACTATCCCTAGGCGCGACATGGTGAATAGGATCTCAAGAAAACCTAAACTAGACACTTGGTATAAGCATGACACTAAAATAAACACAAGAAATAAAATGAATCATGAAGCGGAATAAAAGTTTCAAACTCCAAATCATAATAGTTACCAAAATCAGAGTACATGATTAAAATGTGGAATCTACTAAGTTTGACAGAAGACTCTACTACATAGGTATGACTAGGACAAACCTTGGCTCAAGAAATAAGTCTAAAAATTGAAAAAGACTGAAAGAACATAAAACTAATAAGTGGTCATGCCTTGAACCATGAGGACTCATCAAACTCTAAGCAAACACTGTCAATCCACTAGTCACGGCTGGATGGAGGAACCTTAGACCTTATATTATAAAATAATATAGGCATAAGAGATACATATGTGCCACTACTTGGAATGTACTGAATATGAAGAATATACATAAACATAAATATGAAGCATGGGAAAACATGATAATGAATGACCAAGTAAAATATGTCAAATCTTGGTAAGTTAAAGTCATAAATCGTAGAACAAGGTCAATGAAATATTTGAAAACCATAACATAAGCTTTACTCTTTTGAGTAAATCATAATGTTTACCTTTAACCGACATAAACCATGTGAGCTATTACATGGAGTCTGGTGTACTACTCCCACACCGAAAAGAGACTATACTATTTGCCAAGGTAACGACCATGTTCTTAACCTTAAGTGAATCCACTAGCTATGTTCAATTGGGACAAAGTCCTATGGGACAATAGGATTTATATTAAAGAAACTTTATCTCTACTAACGCGAGAGCCTCCATCCCAAAGTTCACTCCGTGCTAAGTAAACTCCCAAAAAAAATAAGCATAATTATATCATAATCATAATTATAATATTTGGAAGGGTAAGAATTTAGTAATACCAATCAAATCATAAACTTCATCTCATATAATAACTCCTTTCTAAATCATGATTTCATAATATGTTCATAAAGAAACTCATCTGAACCATCAAAAGCATGATCATCTTTAAAAATGAAAATACTTCAATTGAAAGCAACCCTTTCATAAAACATATAGATACTTTATCTAAAAGCATCCTTGATTTATAAAATTCTTCGATTCATGATGTAAGCATAATCTCAAAACATAGTTCATAATCAAAAAATAGGCATATTGTATGGGTTCATGTGAAAAACATTAAAAATATGTAGTTATGATCAAATCATGCATAATAATATCAAATATAATGATTTAATCATAAAAGATTGAACCCATAAGAAAACATGCAAAACCCTAGAATTTGGGTTGAAATCATAAAAGAGAAATAGAGAAATCTTGGGACTCAGTGGATGGAAAAGGTTACATTGATGAATTTCACACATACATTGAAGAATCCTAGCTTTTGAATTGGAGAATAAAGCTTGAAGAACTCTAGAAATTCTCTTGAATCCTTGGGAGAGAATTAGGAGAGAAAACCTTGAGAGGTTTTCTTTTGGAGGGAGTGGGGTTTCAGTGAATGAGAGGGAATGGGAGAATTTGAAGTGTAAATTCAGTTACAAGACTTAGAAATAGGCTAGTAACGATGTAGTTTAGGTGTCCAATTAATTAAAACTGTCAGAATGCACCTACAGTCCCATGTATGATCTTTACAAAAGGCTACAGATGATCCTAATGTCACGCCCCGAGCCTACACTCAAGGCGGGACTGGCACTCGAGAACCATTGATGGCCCCAAGCGAACCATTGGTCTGGCTAGACTCAAGTGGAAGACTTACTCAATAGAAAATGTACTTAAATACAATGTTAAATAAACTGTCTGAATAGATAAACTGAGAATGTTTAGAAAATAACATTCAACTTAGACAAAATGGCAACTCAAGCCTTTAAAATCAAACAACTGAAATATCAAGACTAAAGAACTCATATCTAACTGTTTATGAAGCCTCTAGATACTAAGAGGGATGTCGGAACAAGACCCCCGATCATCCTAACAACTGAAATAGCCAAAATAAATAAAACAAAACATAACCAAAGGAATCTTCTGGAAATCAAGGAGGCTCACCAACTGACTTTGAGTCCTCGACTGGATCAACGAGGGGCTGGATACTGATCCTGGTTACATGTATCTTCATCATAACAATGATGCAGGCCAAATGGCATCAGAACATTGAATGTACGAGCATGCGAGGCGAATTCTAAAACAAGACATAAGCTTGAAAGGAACTGAAAGAACATACATGGGCACAATTAAACTCAACTAACTCATTTCAATATAAAGCAATAATATAAATGCAATATAAAGAAAAGCTTTTAAAACATGGAAAACAACTCTATGTATTTAGAAATACAATAGTAACTCAATATGTATGCAAAGAGACAATATAAACAATGTTTGTATATAAAAATACAATTAACTCTGTGTATATAAGAATACAAAATACTTTTGTGGGAGTTTCTCTAACCGATAACCATCACTTAAGAGCTATGTGATGATACAATGCTTTGCCTCTGGCTGCCAGGGGTGTCCTATACCTTGCCAAGGGCATAGAACCTAACTCACTAAGTGGATCAACTAAGCTATGCTAAAAAACGCTAACGAATCATCTAAAATGTATGACCCTTTTCTACCTATGATGCCTACATAGTTTATGGGGGCTGGTAGTTGTCTGAATTCTCCCCCATATCGGTTCTCAATACTAATCCCAAAATATACTAACTCATATGTTTAAAAACATAACATATTTCTGTGGTTTGAGATATTTGCTCAAAAACTAGCCCAAAGGCTCTCTAGGAAATCAAAGTTTCCTCTCTTGCTTAATTGTGAAAGCATTTACTCTTTAATGAAAACTAGCTCAAAGGCTATGTTGGAAATCGGTGTTTCCTTTCTTGTTTAAGTGTGAAAACATTTTACTCTTTGGGAATACGTAGTCCCCATATACTCTTTTGAAGAAATTAACTTCAATATTTACTCTTTACTTAACTCAAAACTCAAGTCTTAAAACAAGTTTAAAGCATTTGTTAAAGACTTTTTGAAAGTACTCTAAGAACTCTATAGACTTGGCTCTTAACTTTCCTTGAATTTGAATTTATGGATTCAAGAATTGTGATTTGTGATAGAAAAGATCTCGTGATGTTTAGGAGTGTTTTTAGATAGTTAAACATGAGAAACCATCAAGAAATCATTGTCTGGAAACAAGTCCACGATGCGGAGATGCATTTAAATATTTGGTCGTGAAATAAATTTTGAGGAAAAAGGGTATGTGACCTCTCCGCGATGTGGAGAGAAAAGTGCCAATCCTGAGGAACGCGGACCTGGTACCCAAATTTGCCTGACTTTTTCCTTTTTTGTTTTCTAACCCCAATTCGCCAAAGATCGATTCTTTTTTCTCAAATTCTCTTTCTATTCAGGTACCCAATATATGTACACAATATTCTAACTCAAAACAACTCTTAAACTCGATAAAACTACCTCAAGAAACTCATCAATCCCATCCAAGTTCAAGAATGAAAGCAATTCAAGAACACAACTCATGAACATCAAATCCTCAATATTTTAGGATGAAATTTACACTGAAATAAAAATGTTTGGCACATGGGTGAATGAACCAAACGTTGTGTGAACTCACATACCTCATACGATTGAATCCTTGGGGAAATCCACAATCAATTCCTCAAGAAATCGACGAATCTTGACCTTTCTTCTTCTTTTCTCCTCTTGAGTTCTTTTCTCTAAAACCCTAGCGTATAATTTGAGTGTGTAAACTGAACTAATTCAGTTTAGAACCCTAAGTAATTACCAAAAACGAATTAAGCTAATTGGGTAGTGAAAAGACCATAATACCCTTCTAAAATCCGGTTTTGACTTTCCTTATCTAGACATCCTGACTTCAAATAGGCATATCTCCCTCATACAAACTCAAAAATAAGAAAACTCGGTGGCGTTTGAAAGATAATTCAAAGATATTTCCTACGGTATCTTGTTTCCCACCTAACTTATTTTTTTCTAGTAGTTATGGTCGTTTTAAGTTGACCCAAAACTCATACTTAACTTAACTTGTCAAAATTTCCCAATTTGATTATTTCCAAAAAGGCTTTCTTTCTAATTCTAGTTCTTTCAAAAGGTAAGGTGTTACAATATCTCTCCCTTGGGAAAATTCATCCTCGAATGAGATTTCTCTTTGTAGGCTAAGGGTTTAACATCTAACATTTAGCTCAAACACCCAACAAGCAAATCTAACACATTCAGTATATCAATTAAAAGGGTACTAAGAAGAGAATTAGTACATTGATCTGGAATTTCTATGGGCTCAATGAGATGTGGATATATCTTCTTCATAGCCTCCTCAGCTTCCCAAGTAGCTTCCTCAGCAAACTGATTTCTCAAAAGAACTTTTACTGAAGCTACTTCCTTGGTTCTCAACTTGTGAACCTAACGATCTAGAATCTGAACCGAAATCTCCTCATAAGATAAGATATCCTTGATACCAATATCTTTAGTAGGTATGATAAGTGAAGGATTGCACATACACTTCTTCAACATAGAAATGTAGAATACCGAATGAACCACTGCTAACTCTTGGGGTAGCTCTAACTCATAAGCCACATTGTCAATCCTCTTGGATATTCTGTAAGGAACAATATATCAGGGACTAAGCTTCCCCTTCTTACCAAACCTCATAACACCTTCATGGGTAAAACTTTCAAGTATACCCAATCATGTACTTCAAACTCTAAGTCTCTTCTCCTTACATCTGAGTAGGATTTCTGATGACTCTGCGCTATTTTCAATCTCTCTTGGATAATCTTAACTTTCTCCATAGCTTGATGCACTAAGTCTGGTCCTATCAACCTAGCTTCGCCAACTTCAAACCATCCAATAGGAGATCTGCATCTTCTCCCATAAAGAGCCTCATACGTAGCCATTTGGATGCTAGAGTGGTAACTATTGTTATAAGAAAACTCTATGAGAGGTAGGTGATCATCCCAATTACCCTTGAAATCAATCACGCAAGCTCTCAATATTTCTTCTAAAGTCTGAATGGTGCGCTCTGCTTGACCATCAGTCTGAGGATGAAAGCAGTACTCAAATTCACCTTTGAACCCAAACCTTTTTGGAATGACTTCCAAAATTGTGCAGTAAATTGTGCACCTCTATATGAAATAATTGACACCAAAACTCCATGAATCTTGACTACATCTTGAATAAACAACTTAGCATAATCTTCTGCTGAATGGGTAGCTTACCGGTAAGAAATGGGCTGATTTAGTCATTCTATCTATGATATACCGTGAGTTTACGGCATTTTCAATACATTTCACTTAAGATTTGTGTATCTAGGGACATTTTGTATTAGAAATAATGTGTTTTGTATCATGTTTGCAGGAAATAGGCTTGGACGTGGTAAAGTGAGATGACAGTTAAAAATCTGCAGAAGTGGCCACCCACGAAAGGACCTACGGATCATAGGTCCTATGACGGTCCGTCGATGGTGGGCGTAGATAGGAGCTTCAGGGAAGTCTGACCAAGTGTGGAAAAATGAAGCAACCTACGGACTGTAGGTCGACCTATGCGTCCGTAGAAGATGAACTGGAGTCAAAGTTCCAGTACCTGATAAAAATCCTAAGTGTGGAGCCACGAAAGAGGACCCACGGACCGTAATTCAACCTACGGGCCATTCTGCACGTCCGTCAACCTACGGTCCATCATGAACGTCCGTCAGTGATGAACTGGAGTTGAAGGTTCCAGGTCTTGCAGAAAAAGTTTAAGTGTTGACCAATGAAGGGGACCTATGGACCATAGGTCGACCCACGATCCATAAGTCGAGTCGTCGATCAAAGTCACGTCCAAAAAGTGTCTTTCCTTATTTTGTTTCCTTTTTATTTAGGACATGTTTTTCTATAAATAGGGTATGTAAACCTTATTTTTAGGGGTTAGACATTATTGTTTACATTTAGTTCTTGATATTTTCTTGGGAATTAACTTGCAAACTTTGTCAAGTTGATTTTCGAATTTCAGTTTATAAGATTTTTGCTTTGAAATTCAGTTGGAGATTTTGGGTTTCTTCTACTCTAATCGTAAGTTCATGATTTCTTTCTTCTTAAACATTAATTGTGATCTTGCAAGCATGAGTAGCTAAATCCACAACTAGGGTTGTGGGAACCATGAGCAATTAACAAAGTATAAAAAATAACTAAGTAATTCTTGAATAGTGTTTATGCATGCATTGGTAATTCTTTCGTTTAGAAGTCTATTTAACGAGTGCACGCGTTAGAACTCGCCTTGTTTCTACTTGCCGGACCAAGGAGGTATTTAATAAGAAAATAAATTTAGTGTGATACTATCTAATAGTTTAATGTCAATTGGTGCGATGGTTAAACCTAAGACATGCATTGATGTGATGTCTAATATGAGGTAAAGGTAAGGGTTAGTAAATTATACACACGTAGACGGACCAAGGTGCGGGGTGAAATTCCCTATTTGGAGGACCAATCACTTAGGGATACCTATCTTACCAACTTTTCATGTAAAACACTAGGAAAGGATTACTATTATTAGGATTACACCGTTAAGAGCTTATGGGGAACACATATACCCTAGTTTCTCTCTCTTATTGATAACTTGAAGTTTGAATCTTGCTCACTTGTTACTTAAACAACAGTCAGTTATTTGTTTCACAAATACCCCTCTTTAGTTACTTGTTTTTCGAAATAGTTTGACTAAACGAAAATAATTGTTAGTTAAGTTTAAGTCCGAACCATATTCCTCGTGGGATCGACCCCAACCTACAAGTTGGGTTCTTTATTTGACAACGATCGCTTATGCTTCTTTAGGAAGGTGTAATTTGAGCATATCAAATTTTGGCGCCGCTGTCGGGGAATAAGGCTTTTGGATTAAGTTTAACAGCATTATTGAACTTTAGTCAATTATTTCCTAATTTTACGTTTTCTTTTGTTTTTGTTTTCTTCAGGTTTCCACTCTAGTGTATGCCAAGTACACGAAGTCAAGGTGAACCATTGACCCCATACGATCCAGAGTTGAGCAAAACTTTGAGAAAGATGAATAATCAAGGGGTCCATAATAATGGGAGCCTGAGGAACAAGTGAATAATGAGAATGCTCAGGTTCAAGGTGATAATCTACTTGGAGATGCATTGAGGGTGCAGAACCCACCTGAACCAAGATTGCGTGATAATTATAGGGTCGACTTCAATACCGTTGAATCTGGAGGACCTATTGTTCTCCCTCATCTACCTCCAGGGCATACATTCGTGGTGACTAGCAGTTTGATGCAGATGCTTACAGCAAGGGATTTGTTCTCTCATATGACTTTGGAAGATCCGCATGGGCACATGGACAAGTTGAGGAGTGTTTGCAAGAGTTGTTTGGGTCGACCAGAGTTTGACATAAATGTCATAGGGTTGAGAGTCCTCCCTCTATCACTGATCGGAGATGTTGCGGTATGGTTTTCTGATCTTCCGTACAACACGATTCACACATGGGATCAATTGCACAAGGTGTTCATGGCAAAGTATTTTCCGTTGTCCAAGAAACTGAATCACGAGGACAAACTAAATAACTTTGTAGCACTACCTGGAGAGACTATAAGTAGTTCATGGGATATGTTCACTGCATTCATACGAAGTGTTCCAAATCACCGCATTGATGATGAGTCATTGAAGGAGTACTTCTACAGAGGTCAGGATGACAATGGTAAGGTTGTGCTTGATACTATCGTTGGAGGATCATATGGTGAGTGCACTTTTGAGGAGATCGCTGAGAAACTAGAGAAGATTTCCCAAAATAATAAAGCATGAAGCACTAGAAAGTCGGACACTGGAAGAAAGACTTTTGCAGTTCAAGCTGCACCTAGTCAATTTTCCGATGACATTCGTGAGGAGATGGCTCAGATGAGGAAAGAACTTGTGTTGGTGTTGAAGCATGTGAGCGGAGGTGCATAAAAGGTGAATGCGGTAAACTACTTAACTAGAGCACCACCACCACCAATTGAGGAATGGTACTATGAGGAGGATGCTTACTTGGTGAATGATCGGACGGGGGTTTTCCAAACCAATGCCCAAGGCTCCAACTCGGATAATTGGTGCCAAGGTCAAGGAAACCAAGGTCGAAACTATGGAAACTATAATCGAGAAGAAAACTATGTCCGGGATGGGAACTACAATCGTGATAACAAATACAACTGGAACAACTATAATAATAGGAATGAGAGAGTTGGGCCTTACGTTCCACCTGGGAACAGGGAATTTGGTAATAGAGAAGTTGGGGTAGTATGTCGCGCGTTGAGGATATGATGCAAAAGATGATGAAAAGGTTTGACACTACTGATCAGAATGTGAAAGAGATGCGCACTGAGTTGTCAGGGATTGATCAGAAAGTTAATGCTCATGCAGTGTCGATAAATCAACTCGAGCAGCAGTTTAGTCAGTTGTCTGCTACTATGAATACACGCCAACCGGGCACACTTCCCAGCCACACCATCCAGAATCCAAAAAATAATAGGCATTATATGGCAATCACGACTCGCGGAGGAAAGTAGACTATTGATCTTCCCATGCCATCTGATGTGGAAAACATTGTAGAAACAGATGAGATGACATTGAGGTTATTGAAGAGTCTAAAAATGCCACAGAGATGGAAGCGGAGATAACCCAAAAGGTTGTTCCCATGCCTAGACCTCAACTTCCTTTCCCACAGATGGTAGTGCAAAAGACTGAAGAAGGAAAATACCGCAGGTTTATAACTATGTTGAAACAGCTTTCCATCAATGTCCCTTTGATAGAAGTTTTGGAGCAAATGCATAGGTATGCAAAGTTCATAAAGGACTTGGTGACCAAAAAGAGGGCTGTCAGATTTGATAATGATGAGAGGTTGTAGCATTGTAGTGCCATTTCTACGAGGTCACTGGTACAAAAGAAAGAGGATCCTGGAGCTTTCACTATTATGTGCACCATCGGTAAGATTCACTTTGCGAAAGCTTTGTGTGATTTGGGTGCCAGCATTAACTTGATGCCATTGTCGATTTATAAGAAGTAGGGTTTAGGAGCTCCAAAACCAACTGCGATGCGCTTACTTATGGCTGATAGAACTATGAAAAAGCCTATTGGAGTGCTTCAAAATGTCCTACTGAAAGCGGGGTCATTCATTTTTTCGGCAAACTTTGTTATACTTGATTGTGAGGTTGACTTTGAGGTCCCCATCATCTTAGGGAGATCATTCCTCGCTACTGGGCGTTCCTTAGTCGATATGGAGAGAAGGCAGATCAAGTTCCGCCAAAATAAGGAGGAGGTGACCTTTAACGTCTGTAAGTCTATGAAGCAGGAAAGTGATCTTCAATCGGTATCTATGGTGAGTCACACTTTTGTAAAAGGTGCGGAAGTGTTTAGTAAGGAGAAGTTACGTGCAGCCTTGTACACGGAGAAAAAACACCATGCTCAAAAGACAGAAAAGTGCAAACTAGCTCTTGGTGATCTGGTGTTGTTATATAAATTAAGGTTGTGCTGGTTTCCTGGCATATTCAAGTCCCAGTGGACTGGACCATTCAGAGTGACCCAATTGTCCCCACATGGAGTGGTTGAGCTCGAGAAAAGAAGTGGGACAAGATTCAAAGCCGACCACCGGAGGATAAAAGGCTACATGGGAAATTCTGAGAGTGTAAATGCAGTGGTAGAGGCATGGCATCTTGATGAAGTCTGAGTAATCAAGGGATCTGCGTCGTGCCGCGACATTAAATCAAGCGTTGCTTCGGAGGCAAAGCAAGATTTACCATCTAGCCAACTATAGGTTTTCTTTTCGATTTAGGAGTTTTCTTCTTTTATTTTAATTTTTGTAACTCTTTAGATAGATGCTTTATTTTTCTATTGAGTGTTGGCTAGATATAGAATAGGGTCCGTGTCTAAAAAATGTCCAGAAAATGTAAAAAGAAAGTCCTAATGTTTGCTACGTGTGCAGGGGCGAAAGGTAAAATCTGCAGAAAAATAGTTGTACAGTGGTCTACGGACCCCTTCGACGGTCCGTTGGTCCATCCGTAGACCATGAATAGCATTCGTAGACCCCATGTAAGTGATCTAAATTTTGTAGGTGTTGTGAGAGTTGATGAGAGCACTACTGAGGGTGTTGAGATGGTAGATGGGAGCGCTACATATGGTGTTCCAAGTGTTGATTCAGCGGGCTTCGGGAAATCGGACCCACCCGCTTCTTGAGTGGTCTTCGGCGCATAAGTGCCACAAGTTTGCTTCACCTGATCCTTTAATTTTTATTTTTTGGTGCATTGCGAACAATTGCACTTTATTTTATTGGGGGTGGGGTAAATGGAGTGTGAGTGATAGGGTGAAGTCTGAGTAACCCAACTCATAATCCTCTCTTGGGGTTTTCTTGCGTATGTTTTTCCCCCAAGAGACTATTTTAATTTCTATTGAATCGGAATGTTTAGGAATGTATGTGTAGGAGTAAGTAGAAAAATAAAAGCCTGATGGCATGAAAAGCATGAGAAAAATTATTCATGTCCAAAAATGTTTAAATGTGATAGATCTATAGTCTTAATGAGTTGAATGTGTTGGATCTCAATGTGACATGATAAGAACCGATTTGACCTCATGACTTAAGCTAAAACTTGAACTGGGTAATCTGATAATCTGATAATGAAACAATGTGCCAAGAGTGTGTAGGAAAAGTTGAATGTTCAGACAGTATGTGCCAATCTAGAACTTGCCTCGTTGGTCCTGCTAAGATGATCTAGGCTAGAAGTTGGGAAGTGATCATAGGCCCTTGTTCAAATTAGTCCACTTAAGCTTAAAATGATCCAACCAAATGAAAGCAATGTTCCCTTTGATCCAAATATTTGAGCCTAAAATAGACCACTTATTTTGATTCACCTAACTCACCTTCCCTAAAATATTTGTCTTGGCCCCGGACCCTGCTTGGACATGTGCACCTTGAATTAGGACAAAAGCCTAAGTTGAGGGTGGCTAATGCAAAATTTACCTTGATCTTGGCCCTTGTCCGACATCGGATATTGTGCGCCTCAACTAATGCAAAATTCATAAGTTGAGGGTGGCTATGAAAGAGGAAACCGAAAGACAAAAGGGGATGAAAAGAGTTGTGTTGAAAAGAGAAAAATAAAAGATAGAAGAGGATGTGACTTTGTGCAAAAGAAGAAAAAAGATGATCAATAAAAGTGCTAAAAAAATAAAGAAAATTAAACTGAAAGAAAAAAAAAGTGAAAAATATGAGTTGCAAAGTCAAAAGTCACATCCAGGTTGAAAGGAGTCGAAGGAAATAAAGTAAAATGAAAGGATGTCAACAATAGGTTGAGAAATGAGGTAAAAGCCAACGTAATGTCAAGGAGAGCAAAAAGTCACTAAAAAGTACCCAAATGTACCTCACCTTACCCTGAGCCTACGTTACAAGGTAAAGTTATCCTAGCAACTAGTTTGGGGAGTCTACGCAGTGAAAATAAGGGCATGCCTATGGCATTGAGCACTAACTGTACTTGAAGTCACTTCTGAGCATGAGTGTTGAATGAATCATAAAACTCAAAATTCATATCTTCTGTGTGAAAAGGATTTCGTTTGAAGTGAGGGCACTAGTTACATTGTCAGAAAGTTGGTACCTTGGTGATTGTGAAAAGTGTATGTTGTGGTGTCTATTGGTCGGTCTTTGTCATATCTTAATCCACATGAGTTAGCCTGTTGAGTCTAATAAAAATGATTTGCACTAAGAAGATGGAATGGGTTGAAATAGCCATGTGATTGTTGAGTTTGTATATCTGCTTCTACACAAGTGTCATTTAGAGTGTTAGTGTGTCGCTTGAGGACAAACAACATGTTTAAGTTGAGGGTGTTGATATACCGTGAGTTTACGGTATTTTTAATACATTTCACTTAAGAGTTGTGTGTGTCTAGGGCCATTTTGTATTAGAAATAATGTGTTTTGTATCATGTTTGCAGAAAATAGGCTTGGACGTGGTAAAGTGAGATGACAGCTGAACATCTGTAGAAGTGGCCACCCACGGAGGGACCTACAGACCGTAGGTCCTATGATGGTCCGTCGATGGTGGGCGTAGATAGGAGCTACAGGGAAGTCCGACCAAGTGTGGAACAACGAAGCAACCTACGGACCGTAGGTCGACCTACGGGTCGTCCTGCACGTCCGTAGAAGATGAACTGGGATTCAAAGTTCCAGTCACCGATGAAAATCCTAAGTGTGGAGCCACGGAAGAGGACCCATGGACCGTAAGTCAACCTACGTTCCGTCAGTGATGAACTGGGAGTTGAAGGTTCCAGGCCTTGCAGAAAAAGTTTAAGTGTTGACCAATGGAGGGGACCTACAGACCGTAGGTCGACCCACGGTCCGTAGGTCGAATCATCAATCAAAGTCGCGTCTAGAAAGTTTATTTCCTTTTTTTTTTTTCCTTTTTGCTTAGGACATGTTTTTCTATAAATAGGGTATCTAAACCTCGTTTTTGGGGGTTAGACATTATTGTGTACTTTTAGTTCTTGATATTTTCTTGGGAATTAACTTGCAAACTTTGGTAATTTGATTTTCGGATTTCGGTTTATAAGATTTTCTCTTTGAAATTCAGTTGGAGATTACGGGTTTCTTTTACTCTAATCGTAAGTTCATGATTTCTTTCTTCTTAAACATTAATTGTGATCTTGCAAGCATGAGTAGCTAAATCCACAACTAGGGTTGTGGGAACCATGAGCAATTAACAAAGTATGAATAATAACTAAGTAATTCTTGAATAGTGTTTATGCATGTATTGGTAATTCTTTCATTTAGAAGTCTTTTTAACGAGTGCACGCGTTAAAACTCGTCTTGTTGCTACTTGCCGGACCAAGGAGGTAGTTAATAAGAAAAGAATTATCAACAGAGATTTAATGTGATACTATCTAATAGTCTAATTTCAATTGGTGCGAGGGTGAAAACTAAGTTATACATTGAAGTGATGTCTAATCTGAGGTAAAGGTAAGGGTTAGTAAATTATACACATGTAGCCGGACCAAGGTGCGGGGTGAAATTCCCTATTTGGAGGACCAATCACTTAGGGATACCTATCTTACCAACTTTGCATGTAAAACACTAGGAAAGGATTACTATTATTAGGATTACTGCGTTAAGAGCTTATGGGGAACACATATACCCTAGTTTCTCTCTCTTATTGATAACTCGAAGTTTGAATCTTGCTCACTTGTTACTTAAACAACAGTCAGTTTTGTTTCACAACCCCCCCCCCTTTAGTTACTTGTTTTCAGAAATAGTTTGACTAAACGGAAATAATCATTAGTTAAGTTTAAGTCTGAACCATATTCCTTGTGGGATCGACCCCAACCTACAAGTTGGGTTCTTTATTTGACAACGATCACTTGTGCTTCTTTAGGGAGGTGTAATTTGAGCGTATCAATCTACAATCACCCAAATAGAATCATGTTGCATGCGAGACCGAGGCAAACCAGTAATAAAGTCCATATTGATCATCTCCCACTTCCATTCCAGAATCTCTATAATCTGAGCCATACCACCGGGCCTTTGATGCGATCTACTTTAACTTGTTGGAAATTCAGACACTTTGCAACAAATTCTGCCATTCCCTTCTTCATACTACTCCACCATCAAACCTCCCTCAAATCACGATACATCTTTGTAGAACCCGGATGGATAGAATATCTGGAGCTATGAGCTTCCTCCGTGATCCTCTCTTGAAGTTCATCCACCATTGGCACACACAACCTACCTTGATACCTCAATACACCATTTCCCCCTTGTTCAAAGCCATTACTTTTTGCTTATGAACATTTGCATTTAATTCAAGAAAAATAGGATCTTAGTCTTGTTTCTCTTTCACTTTTGACACTAATGATGATTCAGCCCCATTCATCACCACTACTCCTCCTTCAGTGGAATCCATTAGCCAGACTCCTAATCGTGCAAGTCTGTGCACTTCTTTTGCTAACTCTTTCTTATCTTCCTCAAAATGGGCGGTGCTACCCATAGACAATCTACTCAAGGCATCAGCAACAACATTAGCCTTACCTGGGTGATGAAGAATACTCATGTCATAATCCTTGAGTAACTCTAACCACCTTCTTTGTCGGAGATTAAGCTTTTTCTGACTAAACACATATTGAAGGCTCTTATGATCGGTGAACACATCTACATGAACACCATAAAGATAGTGACGCCATATTTTCACAGCGAATACTACGGCAGCCAACTCTAAGTCATGGGTTGGGTACTTCACTATTTTCTGAGTAAACTTAGTCAAAGGAGATGAAATATATAAGAACCCTTCGACAAACCTTCTTTAATATCGAAACTCCTAATATCAGTTGGAGATGTGGTCTAGCCAATTCTACACTGCCTCTATTTTCTGCGTATCAACTCTAATTCCATCACCGGAAAAAATGTGGCCTAATGCCACAGACTAAAGCCAAAATTCACACTTAGAGAACTTAGCATATAACTCCTTATGTTTGAGAGTTTGGAGAACTATTCTGAGATGACTAGAATGATCTTTTTCATTCCTTGAATAGATTAGAATGTCATCAATGAATACAATAACAAACATATCTAAATAAGGCTTGAATACTCTATTCATAAGGTCCATGAACATTGTAGGTGCATTAGTTAAACCGAATGACATGACCAGAAACTCATAATGACCATAACGGGTCCTGAATGTTGTCTTTGGAATATCACATTCCCTTACTTTCAACTGATGGTTGCCAGATCTGAGGTCTATCTTGGAAAAGGATACTTATTCTTGATGGTAACCTTGTTCAACTGACGGTAATCTATACACATTCTAAGGGAACAATCTTTCTTCCTCAAAAATAAGACCGGAGCGCCCCAAGGTGAGACACTTGATCGAATGAAACCTTTCTCTAGGAGATCCTTCAACTGCTCTTTTAACTTTTTCAACTCTGTTGGTGCCATTCTATATGTAGAAATAGATATAGGACGAGTATCTGGAAGAATATCTATACCGAAGTCTATCTCTCTCCCAGGAGGGACTCCGGGAAGATCAACTGGGAAGACTTTTGGAAACTCTTTTACTACTGGAACTGACTGAATATGAGGTATCTCAACACTAGAGTCATTAACTCGAACTAAGTGATAGACACACCCCTTGGAAACTAACTTTCTCGCCTTAAGGTACAAAATAAAATGACCCTTAGGCACTGTTGGACTACTCTTCCACTCAATAACTGGTTCACTGGGAAACTATACTTGACTACTCGAGTTCTACAATCGACTGAGGCATAACAGGCATGAATCCAGTCCATACCTAGAATGACATCAAAATCTATCATGTCCAACTCAACTATATCAGCCATAGTGCTTTTGTGATTGATGGAAATGGTACAATTATGATAGACTCACCAATAGGTGTGGAAACACGGAAGGGCTCAAGAAGTTTCTCGAGAAGAACATCAAAATTCATCGCAATATAAGGAGTCACAAAATATAGACTCGCTCTTGGATCTAGCAAAGCATAAACATCAAATTTAAAGACTTGTATCATACCACTGACAACATCTGGTGAATCTTCTTGCTCTTGACAACTAGTGATAGCATAAATATGGTTTGCTCCTCCGCCTGCCCCTGAAGTAGCTCCTATAGATGCAGCTCTGTCTGGTGGAGCAACTGAAGAAGATTGGGCACTATTGCCCCCCAATACCATTACCTTGCATGTTCTTAGGACACTCTCTCATAAAATGACCATTCTGACCACACTTTAAAAAACTAGTGGAGCCATCACGACACACCCCTGAGTGGCTCCTACCACACTTAGCACATGCAGGAGTCTTATTACCCCCTTGTGCCATACTACCCTGAGAATGCGCAAGTCTAGCTCTGAAATTCTGTGAATTATGATTATTGAACTCACCTTTGTTCCTTGGTGCAAGTCCACTAGCAGATGATGGAGCAAGTCCCTTTTGTTTCTGTTGGAAAGATGACCGGTTGGCATTGCTCTTCTGCTGCCCGGACTCATTCCTTATCTTAGCTCTTTTGTTCGAAATTCTTCTCTATCTTTCAGCTTCTCTTCCTCAACCTATTGCACATGGATCATCAGCCTTGCTATATCTATATCTCCTATCAGCATAACTGCCTTGCCTTCCTTAATTGACAGACGAGACAACCCAGCAACAAACAAACTCATCCTGCCTCTCATGTCAGCAACCATCTCCGGAGCATAGCAGGAAAGTTGGGTGAACTCCAGACTGTACTCATGAACACTCATAGATTCCTGCTTAAGAGTAAGAAATTATCGTACCTTAGCTTCTCTCAGTTCACGGGGAAAGAAACGCCCTAAGAAGGCCTCCTCACACAAAGCCCAACTCACAAGTGGTTCACCTTCAGCTCTATTCTTTTTCCACTGATCAAACCAGATTCTAGTGACACCCTTCATTTGGTATGCAGTTAATTCCACTCTCTCAGCATCGGTGACATGTATAATCTCAAAAACCTTTTGAAGCTCTTCAACAAAGTTTTTCGGATCCTCAGTGATGCTTCAACTAGTGAAGCTTGGAGGATTCATCCTTAAGAACTCTTAGACCCTAAAAGTATCAGCCATTCCTGATAATTTTCTATTTGTTGCCCATCTTGGTTGGTCACAACTTGACTCAGCATTCGGATGGCTTCTCGAAATTCAGCATTGGTGACCTCTTCTTGAGGTTGCACTCCAGGTGCATTAGGTACCCATTGTTCCTTGACATTCCTCCTAGAAGGACGACCTCGGACAGCTCTTTGTGGAGGCATGATCAACTGAAAGACATGCACAAGTACGAGTTAGAAAGAAACTTTATAGAGATGAACTTTATCGCATGAAATGAGTATGAAAGAAGTGAGATAGTTCCTAAATGTTGTGGCCTCCTAATTATAGATGTGGCGCACTTCACAACGATAACTAGGACTCTACAGACACGGCTTGATAGACTCTCTGGACTCTTCAACTCTGTGCTCTGATACCAAGTTTGTCATGCCCCAAGCCTACACACTGGCAGGACTGGCACTCGAGAACCATTGTTAGCCCCAAGCAAACCCTTGGCCTGGCTAGACTCTCAGTGGAAGACTTACTCAACAGAAAATGTACTTAAATACAATCTTAAATAAACTGTCTGAATAGATAAACTGAGAATTTTTAGAAAATAACATTCAAATTAGCCAAAATGACAACTCAAGTCTGAATAAATAAACTGTCTGAATAGATAAACTGAGAATTTTTAGAAAAAAACATTCAAATTAGCCAAAATGACAACTCAAGTCTTTAAAATCAAACAACTGAAATATCAAAACTAAAGAACTCATATCTAACTATCTATGAAGCCTCTAGATACTAAGAGAGATGTCGATACAAGACCCCCGATCATCCTAACAACTAAAATAGCCAAAAGCAATAAAAAAAAACATAACCAAAGGGATCTTCCGGAAAGCAAGGAGGCTCACCAACTGACTCTGAGTGCTCGACTGGATCAACGAGGCGTTGGATGTTGATCCTAGTTACATGTATCTGCATCATAACAATGATGCAAGCCAAATGGCATCAGTACATTGAATGTACGAGCATGCTAGGGGAATTCTAAAGCAAGACTTAATAAGCTTGAAAGGAACTAAAAGAATATACCTGGGCTCAACTAACTCATTTCAATATAAAGCAATAATATAAATGCAATATAAAGAAAAACTTTTAAAACATGGATAACAACTCTATGTATTTAGAAATACAATAGTAACTCAGTGTGTATGCAAAGATACAATATAAACTCTGTTTGTATATAAAAATACAATTAACTCTGTGTATATAAGAATACAAAATACTTCAGTGGGAGTTTCTCTAACCGACAACCATAACTTAAGGGCTATGTGATGATACAACGTTATGCCTCACGCTGCTAGGGGCGTCCTATACCTTGCCAATGGCATAGAACCTAACTTACTAAGTGGATCCACTAAGCTATTGTAAAAAGCACTAAGTAATCATCTAAAAAGTATGACCCTTTTTTGCCCATGATGGCTACATGGTTTATGGGGGCTGGGAGTTGTCTCAACTCTCCCCCATATCGGTGCTCAGTACTACTCTCAAAATATACTAGCTCATATGTTTAAAAACATAACTTCTTTCTGTGGTTTGAGATAATTGCTCAAAAACTAGCCCAAAGGCTCTCTAGGAAATCAAAGTTTCCTCTCTTGCTTAATTGTGAAAGCATTTACTCTTTAATTAAAACTAGCTCAAAGGCTATGTTGGAAATCGGTGTTTCCTTTCTTGTTTAAGTGTGAAAACATTTTACTCTTTGGGAATACATAGTCCCCATATACTCTTTTGAAGAAATGAACCTCAATCTTTACTCTTTACTTAACTCAAAACTCAAGTCTTAAAATAAGTTTAAAGCATTTGTTAAAGACTTTTTGAAAGGACTCTAAGAACTCTCTAGACTTGGCTCTTAACTTTCCTTGAATTTGAATTTATGTATTCAAGGATTGTGATTTGTGATAGGAAAGATCTCGTGATGTTTATGAGTGTTTTTAGATAGTTAAACATGAGAAACGATCAAGAAATCATTGTCTGAAAACAAGTCTGTGATGCGGAGATGCATTTTAATATTTGATCGCGATATAAATTTTGAAGCAGAAAGGTCCGACCTCTCCGCGACATGGAGAGAAAAGTGTCAATCCTGAGGAACAGGTCCGCGATGCGGACCTGGTACCTAGATTTGCCCGACTTTTTCCTTCTTCGATTTCTAACCCCAATTCACCTAAGTTCGATTCTTTTTCTCAAATTCTCTTTCGATTCAGGTACCCAGTATATGTACACAAGATTCTAACACAAAATAACTCTTAAACACGATAAAACTATCTCAAGAAACTCATCAATCCTATCCAAGTTCAAGAATGAAAGCAATTCAAGAACACAACTCATGAACATCAAATCCTCAATCTTTTAGGAAAAAATTTACACTAAAATAAACATGTTTGGTGCGTGGGTGAACGAACCTAACATTGTGTGAACTCACATACCTCGTAGGATTGAATCCTTGGCGAAATCCGTAATCAATTCCTCAAGAAATCGACGAATCTTGACCTTTCTTCTTCTTTTCTCCTCTTGAGTTCTTTTCTCTAAAACCCTAGCGTATAATTTGAGTGTGTAAAGACCCCTAAGTAATAACCAAAAACGGATTAAGCTAATTGGATAGTGAAAAGACCATAATACCCTTCTAAAATCCGGTTTTGACTTTTCTTATCTATAAGTTGACTTCAAATGAGCATATCTCCCTCATACGAACTCGACAATGAGAAAACTCGGTGGCATTGGAAAGATAATTCAAAGATATTTCCTGCGGTATCTTTTAGCTCACATAACTCATCCTATGCTAGGATTTATGATCATTTGAAGTTGACCCAAAACTCATACTTAACTTAACTTGTCAAAATTTCCAAATTTGATTATTTCCAAAAAGGGTTTCTTTCTACTTCTAGTTCTTTCAAAAGGAGAGGTGTTACACCTAATCATCCATAGGTCCATTTACTATAGAGCGAATTATTGATATCAAACCACGAGCCCAAACCTACGGTCCGACGAACACTCTATGGCTTGTAGGTCCCTTCCATATAACCCAAGTCCATAAATCCTTCAAAGTCTCAACATCTTTGCAAGACCCATGGACTATAGTCTGTAGGCCTTATCAGCATAACCTGAGGTACCAAAATATCACCAAGTCTAGGAACACCCTACAACTCCTTCCTACGGGATGTACACTCTCTTATGAACTGTCTTGTTGGTCTATAGACCCTTGTCAAAGACTTGACAATTTCAACTTCCAGGACTCCTTTTCCACGACTATCTTCTAAGGACCGTAGGACCTTGTATGTTTTGTAGTTGGCTCCATAAAACATGCACCAGCAAGCATTTTTTTGCAAATTCCTTTCCAACTCAACTTAGCAATTTCCGAGGTGTAACAATTTATAAAGGTGATTCAAAACACACCTATAAGCAAGACTTTACTAGACATAACTTGTTGACACCCTAAGATATGGCATTGGCAAACGATGCTTTACTTGACCGAGCAAGTTACTAAAATTAAAACACACACCGTTAAGGCAAACCTATATAGAAATAAATGCAATGGAGAAACTTAAAATATAAGAGAAATACAATACAAGTCGCCCAGGCTACTATCTAAAAGTCAAAATTAACAAGAAGGCCAACATAGTCACAATCGGCTGCAAATCCCATAACAAACGTATACAATCCTATAAGATAAAGTATTAATAATAACTAGTCAGGTCAAGGTCCCAATAACTAGTCAGGTCAAGGTCCCGACATAACCATTAGCTACACAAGGCAAAGAGAATACTTCAGACTCAAACAACTTCATAAAAAGTGGAATGTATCAACTATAAACTTAATTCAACCACATAGATGAGGATCCTTGTGAACCACATAACCTATATACATGAATGCAGCACCACCAAGCAATGAATACGTCTGTAAAATATAATGTAATGTATATGTAAGGCGATAGAATCATAGAATCAGCACGATCCAAAACATAAACCACAATACGATAGATTTGGCCTACATAGAATCACAGCTCAAAAAAAACTAACTATATGCACAGTTTGTATTCACTTCTCTTCCCTAACTCAAATCACAAAAATAACAAGTAGTTCAACCGTCACACAATGACCTACCTGAGCCATCATAAGTTTAACATGTAACAACCACAATCATATGATAATGAATGCAATGCAATATAATAATAATAGAACCAATTGCAACCACAAATAATCTTACCTTTCCCCACATCAAGAGACCCAATCATAGCAACTACAACACGAATAACTTATTGTCGATAACTCACAGTCAAATCTACCATCTTCGTACTTATCTTATATCGCCATAATAGAGGCCCCACACATAAGCCACAATTGACAACCACGATTTAAATCCACAATACAGAATTATATAAAATGCAAGGCAAAGCAATGCAATGCATGTGGTGTAGGCAAACACTTTGATCCTTGCCCAAAGACATAATATGCATGTGGTATAGGTGTACATTGTTATCCCTAGTCTCAAAGGAATAAATTGCATGTTGTATAAGTGAACATATCATTCCCAGCCATAAGGGAATGAATATGCATCATGCAGATGTAAGTAGATAAATAATAAGTAAATCATTTCACAAGAACAATCTCAGTTAACTAAACAATCCATAAAAAATATATAAGTCGTCATGCGGTTTGAGGCCACCAGGATATTTAACGTATACATATTACTATATGGACCGATAAGACCACCATGTTATTTAAATGTATGCAATCGTTATGTAAATTGTCAAGGCTATCAAAATATCTGAATAGTAAGAAATGCATGAACATGTAACAAAACAAATACTTCGAACAACATACATATAAATATATTGTTGTTGGCCCACAACCAACCATAAAATCGACATTACGGAACATCAAATCTCAATGGAAAGTAATCTAACTAAAAGATTATGAAAGGTGTGCCACAATTGTGCTACACTTGATAGTCTAAGATTTCCCACCGTCTAAAGAGTAAAACAACAAAAATAATGAAATGCTTGCAAATTAGTAACCTTGTATGTAATTCATATATAAACTTACCTTTTGCACACCATAATCATAATTATCACAATCCCTCTCTCTCTCTCACACACACACATCTATATATATATAAATCTGAATCTAGAATCGTTGATGTGGCAGCCTCCAATGGCCCAACATTTGCAATTATTTATTTTATCTTTTTAATTAAAATAATATTTGAGTTTTTTCCTAAAATAAAAACTTCAATGAATTAAAAGATCACACTAAATAGGAGTAATTAATTACTCAGCAGCCCAAAACGTCGTTGTCAATTTTTTTAGTTTTTATCTCATTTTTTTATCACTAAATTAATAGAATATTCACAAATTAATGAAAAAATCAATCTTATCAATGATTATTACCGTTACAGCCTTTCATAATCCATATTCATTGGCAATTACAATTTTTTCATACTAATTCATCATATTTATGAAGAATTAAGTATTTCTAATTTATAAATGGAGTTATAAATCATTCATATTCTATAGCTATATATATGCATACATAGATGCAAAACGGATAAAGTCTAAAGATATGTATTTTGTTGTTTTCTTTTTCATTTCCGATAATACCTTTCTCTTTCTCTTCTTTTTTTTTCCATTTGTCGTGACGATGTTACTAATTTTTTAAGGTTAGTAGGTAATTTGTTTCATTTGTAATGAGTTTTTTTTTCTTTGTATTTTGCAGGAAATTTTAAAATGGAGCACAAGTATGTATTTAACTGTTTTTTATTCTTTATTTTTTGTAATATCTTTTTTTTCTTCATTTTAGTGATGATTCTATCAAAGAATATTACTAGATACTTAACTTTACTGATGATATAAGTTTATTTGTTTTGTATTTGTAATATTTTAAATTTATTTATCATATTGTAATATTATTTTGATCAAGACTTAATTTTTCAAGACCAAGAAGAGTTGGTCATAATTGGGTGAAGTTACTAATTATTCAATCGTTTTTTATAATTTATAGTTGAGTTTTGAATATATATATATTTTTTATACAGATTTAATTTATCGAATCCAAATAGAATTTTTACGCAATCTTAAAATCCCCCTCCCCTTAAGAATCAAGTAGGATTAACAAAGGAACTAATTAAGTGTCCACTGTACTTATTGATACTGAAGATGCGCAACTCCAATTTCTAAAAAAAATTATATGACATAAGTTTAGGAATGGTATTATAGAATCTTATTGATAAACTATTACCCACATAGCAATAGATGATTGGCTATAAAATATGAAGTCTTGTACATTCGTGTATAAGCAAGAAGCTAAAATACAAAAGAGCAGTCTTTTTACGAATTCTTTAATCTATTCATTTTCTTAATATAACATATAAAATCTTGATCACTTCTCTCACATCTCCACCATATAACAAAATTGAATCTCATACATTTAACTAATCTGAGACTTCAATATTGAACAATAATTTATCGCCAAATTTATATATAATAATAAAGCTAGAAAAGAAAAAAAAATCAGTGTCTCTTTGGTCAAGAAATACAATTTTCTTTTTCCTCCGTTTTAGGGGTTTTCTCTATTTTTTTTCTTATTTATATGTTATATTAAAAACAGAAAAAAAAATATCTTTTAACACTCTTAATTATATTAAATATACAATGCTAGAAACTATAAGGTCATTACTTTAAATTTCTTAAATGTAAAATTTAATGGGTCTTTATTTTCATTATTTTCACAAGTTTTTATTATCATAGCCCCTAACATAATTAATAGTCATATTCATGACATTATCTGTTATTTTATATTGTAGTCCAACAATAAATACATTAATGATCACATTAGCGTTTTAAGTTTTATGTTTTCTGTGTTATTATATTCATAATATTTGATTTGAAGAATAAGATGAAGGCTATTGAGTGGTGATCTGCTTGTGGGAGTAGATATCGATAAGAGTTCGAAAGATTGAGCAGTAATTTCATATTTTCTTACTGATTACAATAGCAAGAATGATGTTGCATTATTTATTTTCTTGTATATTCTCTCAATAATTTCTTTTTATTTTATATTTTATATGAATTTTTTTATTAGCGCAAGTTTATATATAATTTCTTTTGATTCAAAATAGTTACTTATGGCTTTGTTAGAAGCCGCAAATATTGATAAATAAACAAATAGACAGATAAATAGATAGATAAAAATAGTAATATTTTATTTTTTTTAAATGTATATTTTACTATCTTTTTTAAACTTACGCTAATAAAAAACTCATATAAAATATAAAATAAAAAGAAATTATTGAGAGAATATACAAGAAAATAAATAATGCAACATCATTCTTACTACTGTAATCAGTAAGAAAATATGAAATCACTGCGCAATCTTTTGAATTCTTATCGATATCCCCTCCCACAAGCATATCACCACTCAATAGTTTTCATCTTATTCTTTAAATCAAATATTATGAATATAATAGCACAGAAAACATAAAACTTAAAAGGCTAATGTGATATTTATTTTAAAAACTATATATATATTACTATCTTTTAAGACCGCGCGAAGCGCGGACAAGTTTACTAGTATATATATATATATATATATATATATCCTCTTATTTAATAAGAGGGAGTTGGAAAGGAAGCACACACGAGACCGTCAACATGTATGCTTCCTGAGATTAAGTTTGAATTAAGGGGTATTTTGGTCATTTAAGGCATCCTACTTTAGACTTCAGGTTTTAATTACGTTATACCAATTGTTGTGCTGTGTGAACATTTTCTGTTGAAAATAAAAAAGTACATCATATGTAGTTTATCTTTTCACATGTGGGTCCCACTTAAGTTAGCAACTGTAACATATATTTATTTATTTTTTAAAAAGGGTTCTGTTAGTTTTAGCAAGAGTACCTTTTGATTTTCTCATTCATGGAAATTGTATTTTTGTTTGATTATTATCATATGGTATAATTTAATATAATATATAATGTAAAAATGTCATAGATACTTAGAGTAAATGTTAAAATTTTAATTTTTTGCACGTACTGTTGAATTTAACTTTAAAAAAAATATAGAACTATGATATCATGAATATCGTAATTATTTGTGTTCTTTTATCTCAATTTATATAACATCATTTTTTATTAGACATAAGTTTAAGAAAGAAAAACACTTGAAACATTTGATTTAAAAAATTTCACATAAATTTATGTGCTATAAATCATCTCATTAAGGATAAGATGAGAATTTTAAAGTTAAAATTATTGTACATAGCAAAAGTAAAAATATTTTTGGTGTGAAATAAATATTTCTAGACTTGAAATAAAAGTACTTAGAGGTCATTAATGTTTTATTTATTTTATCTATCAATTTGATTCAATATATCATTGAATAATCTATTTTGTTTAAATTTATCATAAAATCTATATTTTATTAAAAAAAGGAAACTAATGAATTAAATTTGTCACTCACACTTTTTGTAGATGAAAATACAAGTTTAAAGTGAGACTTATTTTTTCACTGTATTTATGTTAGGTAGTTAAATAAGAAGGTAAAAGAATAGAAGAATAATAAAAATAAATTGGCAAAAGATAAACAGAGAACATATTCAAAGAGTAAAAGAAGGGACAATAATAATTATATAACTAAGCAAGGAACATTAAGGGAAAAAAGATAAAAGAAAATAATATGATCAACAATTAGAGTTTAAAATATGAAAAATTAATAATATAATTGCAAATGGAAGTACAGATATTGGTATATTGATAGATGTTCCAAATGTTAAATGTTGTACTTTAATTGATCTTAAACAAAATTATTAAACAGAAAATATTGGGCCCGTGCTTTGTCGTGTGTGTGTATATATATATATAGCTATATAGCTATAATTTACTTAATAATGATTCATAGCTACATGTTAGGAGGAGGAGAAAGGCAAGTGATATCTAGAAGAGAGGTGAGAGAGAGGTTAGATACATGATGTCATTGTTGTATAACAATTACTATTGATGCAATTGATTTGTATCAATGAATACAATTATATCAAAAACTATTGTATTTAGACACATGTTAGGAGAAGAGAGGCGAGCGAGTTTGGGAGAGAAAGTAGAGACGGGCACAATTTGGGAGAAAGAGAGAGGGGTGAATATATGTGATATTCATTGTATCGAGAATACAATTGATACAACTAATTTATATCATCGAATATAATTATATCAAGTGTATCAATGAATACAATTGTATCAACAAATACAATTGGCAAAATACAAATTATCATAATATAATTGATATAGAATACAAATACAATTGTTAGAATATAAATTTCTCACCTATAGTTGAAAAAATACAATTGATATAGAATATATTTGAAAAAGGATGAACACATGTTATATTTGTTGTATAAAGAATATAATTGATACGTTGATTTGCATCATCGAATATATTTGTATTATGTGTATTAACGAATACAATTGGTAGAACACAAATTGTCATAATACAATTGATATCAAATACAAATATAGTTGATACAAATTACATGTTTGCCTTATTATGTGGAACATTCTTTGGGCGAGAGAGGCAAGCTATAGAGAGCAAAGGCAGAGAAGAAACAAATTTGCTATGAAACACTAAATATAGCTACGAATTATAATTATTTTAGGGTCGTTTGTTTTGAATACAAGTCATCATGGGATTAGTTATGATATGATAAGTTATGTTAGAATAAGTTACGCTGGGATTAGTTATGCTCAGATTATTTCTTATTGACTGTTGGTTTGCTATATTCAAAATAATATGCATCGGATAAATTCTAAGAATAAGTTGTTTGTTTACAAAAATAGTCTTCACATTATTTAGTTTTTTTATATTTACTTGCAAACTTTGTTTCACAACCCAATCACCAAATCAAAATCTCAAAGGAAGACGGCTACGATCAGCATAGCTCCGGTGTCTACTTTGAGCTGCCCTGAGCCTGTCATGAATCTCATGCACCCGGTCCAAGGCCTCCTAAATCAAGTTAGCACCACGTGGCCTCAGCTTTGCAGACTCAAACTAACCAACCCGGAGAGCGACAACGCCTACTATATAAGGCCTCGACCATGGCCATTTGAATACTAGAGTAGTAGTTGTTGTTGTACGCAAACTCCACCAAAGTCAAAAACTGGTCCCAATGACCTCAAAACTCCAAAAAATAGGACCGCAACATATCCTTAAGAACTTGGATAGTATGCTCTGACTGCCCATCAATCTTCGGGTGGAAAGTTATGACAAGGTCAACACGAGTGCCCAACTCATCCTAAAAAGTCCTCCAAAAGCTAGAAGTGAATTGAGAAACGCACACCATGAAGACAGACCACCTCTCGAATATAAATATGATCCAACTTCTCGGCGTTGAATGAACACTAAATAGGGGAAAGTGTATTGATTTGATCAATCAATCAATGATGACCTAAATGTTGTCAACACCTCTAGAATTTCGAGGCAAACCCACAAAAAATTCTATAGTGATGCGATCTCACTTTCACTTCGAAATGGGTAATCTCTTAAACTCGCCACTAGGCCTCAAATGTTCGGCCTTCACCTATTGGAAACACATGCAATGGGATACATAATCTTCAATATATCTCCTCATGCTTCCCTACCAATAGTGCTGCCTCAAATTATGATACATCTTCGCGATGCCCGAATGAATTGTATCTAGAATCATGGGCCTCACGAAGGATCAACTGAATCAAATCTCCAACTCTTGGAACACAAATGCGGCCGACAAATCTCAAAACCCCATCTGAATCTAAGGTAGCCTAATCAGCATCACCTTTAACATTCGATCTCGAAGAGCCACCAAGGTCTCAACCTCAAAATGGCGACCACGAATACGCTCAAAACACTCATGATTTTTTATGGTGATACACGAGTGTATTTAGGTAGCGTTTTTTGAGATTTAAGTGAATATATTGGGGAAGTAAGGTTGAAAGAGGAAGTGAAATGTTGGGAATGAAGGGTGTATTTGTTTTAATCGATGGGGTAAATGTAATTTGAGATGGGTGTAGTTAATTATGATCGGGTATAATTATCTTGAGTCAAGTGTAGTCAATTTCGATAGGGTATAATGGATGAGTTTGTAAATTAATTTAAGTAATTAAATTGTAGTCAATAGATAGGTGCCAGGTATTTAAAAAAATTATTTAAATGATAATCCGCTATAAAAGTGATCAATATTGGACCCAAAGGTGGATGGAGGGGTATTTGGAAGCCAATAGGTGAATGTCAGGGGTATTTGAGAGCCAATAGGTGGATGGAGGATACTTTTGCAACATTTCCAATAGTTCAAGGGTATTTTAGGTCATTTTTCGTTGTTTAAATCATGAAAGATCATTCAGGAAGAGAAAGTCATCGAGAAATGCATGTTATAGTCGAATGACAATTTCGAATCTTCTAATTTATGACATCTTTTTTTAAAATAAATGTATAGTTTAAATAATGATCAAGGAAAAAATCATTCATTATTTTAACAAGGTCATTCAACACCGCGCTACAAAATACAAACTTTCAAGTGACTACAAAAATATGTAATTCTATAGTAGAGAAATCACAATATAAATAAACATAAAAATTAGTCAAATAAATTCATAAATAAAAATTACATTTATATAGCATAATTTTTTAATTGGAAAATATGAACAACTTTCATAAAAATAAGTAGTGAAAGTTGTGAATGTTATTATACATGATATTAAAAATAATGTGAATGAATATACATGTTATGAAAAGTAATGTATAAAAAGAGTTTAAAAGGATACTTTTGTCATTTTATCTTCCATCCAAAGGTAGGGACAACTTATTCCAACCTTTGCAACCAAACAAGGGATTAAAGGACTCAAAAATTATTCTAAGATAAACTCTCCTTATTCATCACACCAAACGACCCCTTAAACTATAATTATGTAGAGTAAATACATAAAATCCCACTCCCACATTAATCGACCCCAGGGCAAAAGTTTTACTAACCAAATACACACAGTAGGTAGCTAAGTCTTTGTTTGAACTGTTGTTACGTATTGTTTCACAATTTATTATATTATCTAACTTTCCCTTTATATAGATTAATGTCACCTACAATTATACCCAACCAAATACTAAACGTAATCCAAAAAAACTTTCTACGAATAATATATTTCCATGAACCTTTTTATCCAAACTAGATACTTAAATATAAATGAACTCGTGGACCAAAAAGGGATCTAAAATCACTCAGCCCTTAGAAGAAACATAAGCTACATGAACTCTTCCATGTCTGGTCTTGTTCTTTTCAAACATTGTTCCGTACAATTCTCAGAAAAGCTTATGAGCTTTCAAAAATAATCAGAGTAGCATTTTGAGAACTTAATTGCAAGAGCAAACTCTTGTTTATTGCAGATGAAACCTTAGGATGCAGTTATCATTTTGCACTATGCACTAGATAGCACGATTATCCTTGAGCAAACGAAGAAGTGAAATGCTGCCCTGAGTTTTGTTTTCACCAGAAGCTCCTTTCTTTTCTGCCTTAACTCCCTGCAGTAAATTTTCGTCAAACATTACACGCATGGTTGTTAAAAAAAAAAAAAAAAGAGCTAGACGTAGAAAATATAGTATCTCAAACCCAGGGAAAGGACAAAAATTGGCGCACAAATTCGAACTGTTTTAAAATGGATACAGATAATGGTTAATAAAAGGAAAAGGAAAGAAATGACAACCACCAGAAATTCACCTTTGGTTTCTCATTCTCGTCCTTGAAGTTTATGCTGCCTATATCTTTTAATAAAATGGACGAAACTGGTTGAAGTCTCCTAGTCCTGGATAAAAATATTACAGAATCACTAGGAATAAACAAGCTGCATTACTAGGAGCTGGCATAAGAAAACAGAACATGTTACACACCTTTTTGGTTTATCTGCATTCTGAAATTTAGTGCCGGAACGATGTTTAGTAACCGCTTCAACTACATTGTTGTCACCATGGCCTACAACTTCCCCAGGCATTAACGTTGTTGATGGACCTAATAGTCTCTGAATTACATAAGAAAATAACCTATATTACCTATTTCTCAAGATATAAACAGTCAGATGAAACACATGATGCTGAACCATGGGATGAAACAGTCATCAACTACAGAATTGAGTTTTCTTGTTCTACTAAATAATGATACATACTTGCATTCTTAGAGCATTAAACAGACAATTTTTTCTTGTAGCAATAAAATAGAATTACATCTAACAACAATCAGAATTCAGAAAATATACATTTTTAACATAGTCAGTCTTTTAAACTTGTTAGAATACTCCATTAGACACCCGAACTAAGTCATGTTCAAATGGTACACCTCAATTCTTAATAAAGTGTTTCAATAAGACATTTTTGGTTTAAATTTTTCTTTTTTTTTTGTGTGTTCTCATTCATCTATTACGTGGTTAAGTTAACCACATAAAATATGTCATCTCCTTTAATTAGGCATATTCGCTTCAATAAATTGTAATACCCGGGTGTTTTCTACTTGAGGTTGCTACATAGATGACATATTTTATGTGGTTAACTTAATTATCGAATAGACAAATGGAAACACGTGTAAAAGTTTTTCTTTACCAAAATTTGAACCGAAAGTATCTAATTGAAACACTTGATTAGGAGTTGATGTGTGCAAATGGGAACATGACTTTTGAGTGTCTAAATAGAATATCTTTCCCCGGAAAGTTTAAGGAGTTGGCTATGTATTAAGCCTTTTTTAATACAAACATGGGAAATATGAGCTACATTTTTATGGAAGTTCACAACAAATACTGTAACAAAACAAGGCCATGCTTAAACTACTAATAGCAACATCATTAGTTTCACATGAATTTTGGTAGGATGTCTGTAATCTGTTCCAACGATTTAACTTAAAATTTGAGTAATACTAGCTCCCTTCGGGGTGGCTCAGTGGTTTGGGCTTGGGACTTCCATGTTGGAGGTCTCAAGTTCGAAACCCCTTGCCAGCGAAAGCAAGGGGTTTGCCTTCTGGGTCGAGCTCGTCGCACTAGGCTTGCCTAGTGAGGGTTACCTCTCCTATGTGGTTTGCGAGCTATTGCATAGGAACGGCGACAGGATTGCCTAGTGAGGGTTACCTCTCCTATGTGATTTGCGAGCTATTGCATAGGAACGGGGGTTTTACCCTGTGCGCACCCAAAGGGTAGCGGCTGCGGGTTTCCCTTGTCATCAAAAAAAAAAAATACTAGTAACAAAGAACATGTTGCAAAATAGAAATGAAGGGTGCCAACTATCAATAAGATGCAAATTCATTTAAATAACTAACCCCTAAACTAATGTGGAACTAACTTCACAAGGATAATTAGATATAACAGCAAAACTATTGCACCTTTCTATTGAATTAGTGGTTGTTACACAGCAAAAAGACATCAAACCAAGAAAATTAACTTAATGTACTGTTATTCCTTTTTTTTTATTACCGAGAAATCCGTCTGTGATCCGCCCTTTGGACCAATCACAGCCTTCTAAACTCGGTGGATAATGGGCCCGCCCCTCTACCCTTCTCCACTTAAATACCAGGCTTCGCTTTGCATGGTGTGGGGCTTGAACCTGCGACCTAAGCCACAAATCCTCCACCTTTTGCCACTTGAGCTAGGCCTTGGGGGCTTAATGTACTGTTATTCTTGAAGACCATAAATAATAGCTTGAGACATTGCATTGCTAGCACTAATGCATTTTAGGTTATACCTAAGCAGGAGTGATAAGAAGCATAAAGGATACAACATGTGAATTACTTGTGATACAGGAGTTTATAATTAAGGTGACTAATAGCATAACTGAACTAACCCTGTCCTCTCCGCTTCGCGTTTGGTTCTTCCTCACCGGAAAAGAGCTCTTATTTTCAATGGAGAGAGATGAATTAGAAGAGCTGACTGTACATTCTGGAAATACTGAAATAGAAAGCATGTGGTCCTCTTCCAATAGGCAGTTCTCATCTCTGTTTATGGAAGTTGCTTGGGAAGTGCTAACTACAGAATCTCCACACAGAGAACAGAGATTGGTAATTAGTGCACTTAAACATAAAGGAGGATGAGACAGACAAACAGAAGAATGTTAAGAGATATGATACAGCTCAAAGAGAGCAGAAATAGCATCAGAAAGATTTTTATACAAGTACTCTTATTGAAGATGAATAGAATTCAGAATTTTACTCTTACCAGAACTTCCCTTTCCTTGCTCATACTCTTGATCAATGCAAGAGCATGACCCACTTAATACAGCAGCTGCTTTGCCCTTCCAATCTGCACTCTCTGCTTTCATTCCATTTGGATTCTTCAGATCTTCAACACCAGTAGCATCTCTAGTAGATTGTTCAAGCTGCTGAGCAGTCTATAACAGATTATGCTAAAAGTTGTAACTTCTAAAGAATATCATTCTGGGTTTTACATACCCAAATTTTCATTAAACTGATGGAAATATTTTTTGAGGTATTCAACTTCATTCCATGAATGACAACAAATACCTAATTATTTAGGATAGCTGGCAGTCAAAAGTGTTCTATACAGAAAAGACCACAAGAAAAGAAAACATATGCCTTACAGTGGAGTCAAGCCACTTCTCATTTCTTGTATGTGCAGACCCTTCCAAATGGCGAGAATAAACTTCTGATTTCACCTGAAACATTGATATAACCACAAAATAAGTAGCCTCCTTCCGACAAAAAGAAAGGGCATACCAGTCTTCAAGTGGAAAGAGATCTGAAAGTTGTAGAAGGATATAAAAAAGAGTAATGCATTTTATCATTGTATAATGCATATGGAAACATGCTTCAGTGTCAAGCAGCTTTTCTACCTAACCTTTCCAACAAAGATTTGAGGACTAATTATGCAGATTTATTATAGCATTAGAAAGAAGTATTCAAACATCTAGAACTTCTCTCCTTACAAATTGTCCACAAAATGCAAGCAGGCACAATTCAGCAGTTATCTAGCTCTACAAATAAACTTAGTCCTTGTGCTAGTTTTAATTCAGGAAAATTATCTTGTTTTTCTTTAGCGTCTGTCGAACATGCTAGCACAGCTCCCTTTCAAATTATTCACTCTGATGTTTGGGGTCCGGCCCCAGTTCTTTCTTCTACAGATCATCATCATTTTGTTCTATTTGTTGATGATATTACTCGATTTACATGGGTTTATCTTCTTAAAAATAAAAGTGATGTTCATTCCATTTTCCATAATTTCGACAAAATGATAAAGGCAATTTCAAAAAAAAAATCAAAGCTATTCTGATTGGGGAGGTAATTACCAAAAATTGAACAAATACTTTGATCAAACTGGTATCATACACCGCATTACATGTCCTTACACACGTGAACAAAATGGCATTTCTGAAAGAAAAATTCAGCACTTGTAGATACTTGTCTTACTTTATTGGTCATGCAAACATACCTCTTAAATATTGGAATTTTGCTATTGAGCAGTGTCATTTTAATAGAAGTTCTTCCATCAAATGTCATTAAGCAAACGTCCCCATATCAAATTTTATTCAACAAAAACCCAAACTACCTTTCTTTTAAACCTTTTGGGTGTTTGGTTTTTCCATTGCTTCGGACTTACAATCATCATAAATTTTCATTTCGAACATCACCTTGTGTCTGTCTTGGTCAAAGTCCAAGTCATAGTGCATACAAGTGTCTTGATAAATCCACAGCTCGGGTATAACTAGATAGACAAGTCAAATTTCATCCACAAGAATTCCCATACAAAGAAAAATTAGGCCAATTCATCTAGCAAGGAACCAATAACTCATGGTTGCACATCCATGTTCATTCCAACCTCACTTAGACTGCATCACTATATGGTAAGATTTTTTCTCTGTCTCAACCTCCTAATTTTTCTCTTCCTAATATTTCTCATCCACCTAATTGTGTGTCCTTATCTTCTCCAAAAGAAGCCCATCTCAATCTAATCCCTTACATTTCTCTCCTTTATCTACCACACCTCCTGAATCCTTATGCCCACTTAATTCCCTAGAACACAATTCAGAACCATCTCACACCCACTCCACGCAACTTCGCCCCACCACCATGCAAAAACACCAAAACCATATAGCCTTAACCAAACCAAATTATCGATTGGAGGAACCTAAAAATATTTTTCAAGCTAAGAAATTTCAAGAATGGTGTGACACTATGCAATAGGAATTGGATGCACTACATCAAACTAAAACATGGAGTTTAGTGCCTCGACACACCCCCGGGGAAGTCTTGCTAGCTGGGCGGCTTAAGCCCCTAAGAGTGGACTGGCTGGTTGAGCGGCCTAGATTGATTGTCACTCTTGCTAGCTAGGCTGGGAGTTGATTGGATATCTTTTTCATGATGCAGGTCCTAGTACCAGCTACCAACGGTGATCATTCGTGCCATCTTTTGCAGCTTGTGGATATCGGAGACGAGGGTGAGCACTTGGCGTTCTGGATCAGCCTGTCTCCTTCTGTATATATGTTAGCTAGTCTTTTGCCTCTGAGACGGCTTGTTGTGGTCCACTTTTGGGACTTGTATTTTTTCATGTTTAGACAGTTTTGTACTCGTTACTTCCAGGTTCTGAGAAGTTTTCTTTTATATGTATAGCTTTTGGTTTGCTCTGCCTCTGTCTCTTTCTTATTGATAGTGTTATTTTTGTTTAGTTCTACCCTTGTACTCATTACTTGTCGTTCTAGGTACAGGTTGACTTACCTACTGGTGGGTTATAGTAGGTATCATCATGACTCGGGAAGTCGAGTCGTGACACATATTGATTGATCTTTTGAAAATGACGAAATCTATTCAACAACTCCCTTTTGAAGTCTTCCCAAGTTAACATTGGTTGCCGAGATTCTATCCAATAATACCAATTTAAGGCTTTTCCTTCCAAACAAACACATGTTACCTTTAATTTTTCCGCTTCAGAAATTTCATTTACTGCAAAATACCATTCCACTCTAAAAATCCATCCTAAAGGATCCTCTCCTAAAACTGATAGTTGTAGCTTCCGAAATTTCCTCCCACCTTTTTCTCCAACCAAGTTGACATTGCTTCCCTTTTCTTGGTTCCCGATGGATCTGGTTTGAGAAAGGGATGCTTCTACCATCATGGTTCTCCCATGTTTCTCGCAAGAGACTCTCAATTCTTGAAACCAATCAACCATCCTTCCAGAAAATGTCAAATTAGACTTCACTTGTTCAACTTGTCCCTCAATTCTACTCGCCATCCCTGAACGTTATTGCTCTAATACCAAATTGATAGACTTTACTACAGAAATAGTAAATAAAGGAATAAATAATGTTGTTTCACACTAGATACAGTGATACTACAACAAGAAGTCCAAAAAGAACAACCACTAGTACACTGCCAACACCATAAATTACATCCTAAGACATAAACGATTACATATCACAAACTTTCTAGACATTCAAGAGGCAAGACTCTCCCAGAATTCCCTTTCCTTTCTTTGAACGCCCTCTTCTAACTGCCTTTCCCCTTTTTCTACATAAACCACCCCGTAACTATCTCGTGACAATTACTAAGTTTCTTAATTGTTTATTTTGGCCTACTAGAATAAGCTTTTATAACTTGAGGCACATCAATGCCCAATTAGACATTAAATTTTCTATGGAACAGCCGCTAGGGTATGTTGATCCTTCCAAGCCTGATCATGTCTGTCAGCTTCATAGCACTCTCCATGACTTTAAACAAGCCCCTCGAGCTTTGTTTCAACACTTAACATATTTTTTGAGGGTCATGATTTTCACTCCTCCAAGGCCGACACATCATTGTTTGTTTTTATTCTAGGTCCATTAAAAATCTATATATTGATTTATGTCGATGACATAGTGATTACATGTTCAGATTCCTCTAAGTTGCCATGGTTTCTAACCAAAATTAAGGAAATCTTTCCTATCCACGACTTGGGTGCCTTGAATTATTTCCTTGGGATTGAGGGTGAAAAGGGTATCAGACAGCCTATTGTTGACAAAAAATAAATATGCGGCTGATCTATTGAAAGAGACAAATATTAAAGAATCTAGGTCGTATATCACACTGATGGCAGTGGTTACAAGTTTGAGCAAGACAATGGGTGAGCCGTTGTCAAATTCTGAGCAATATTGTCAAATTGTAAGTTCCCTGCAATACATGACCTTGACTCGTCTAGTGTAATCAAATGCAAAAAATACGAAAAATGTTTAAGGCTGTTAGGGCTTTAAGTCCAATTATATTGTGGGCTTTAATGAAAAAGGCACAAAGGAAGAAAAAAATACAAATATATATGTCTAGTCCAGGACTAATGATTATAAGCAAACAAGACAAATATATTGAAAAAAAAATTAAGACAATGTGAAATATCAATTGTCTAGTGTCACCTCTTCAGAAGATGCTCATTGGCAAAGGGAAGTATGCCTTAGAACATTGATGACGACACAAAATTACAATAAGTGAGGCGCTCAACACATTTTGAGCCTCGCTTCAGGGCTTAAACATGCTTTAAGCATGCCTTTGACAACACTAGACTTGCCCAGACATTGTATTTAGTGTCAACAAACTAGCTCAATTTATGGATTGTGCAACTGAGGTTCTTTGGCAAGCCGTGAAGCGTCTACTGCGCTATATTCATGCCACAACCAACATTGGTTTGTTTATTTTCCAAGAATTCTACCTTGAAACTTCACTGTTTTTCAGATAGTGATTAGGCTGGCTGCCTAGATGACCGGCGTTCTGCTAATGGATATCTTGTGTACCATGGCAGCAATCTGATCTCTTGGTTGTCAAAGAAACAACCAACTGCTGCCCAAGCCTCAACAGAGAGTGAATACAAATCACTGACCAATGCCACAGCTGAAATCATGTGGGTAAGCTCTCTTTTTGCGAATTTGGTCTTCCACCTGTTGTCCCTGCTATCATGTGCTGTGATAACATCGGTGCAATTTATTTGGGTGTGAATCCTATATTACATGCCCGGACCAAGCACATTGAATTAGACTATCACTTTGTGTGAGAGCAAATCAAGTTAGGTAGGCTTTCAATTCGCTTCATTTCCAGTGCTGACCAAATCGTAGATATCATTACCAAACTGCTTGGACAACAGCTCGTCTCTATGTATTTTAGCAAACTTCGTCTCTGTTTTATATTGGCATCAGCTTGAAGGGGGTGTTGGAGTATAACTTTATCATTATCTACAGCTCATTAATTATATTTGTATTCTTTGTAATTATCTCTTGTACTTGTAATTATCCTCTGCCCTCTTAATTGTTATCCCCTGTAGCTATCCCTTTTACTTTGTAAACTTATATAAACTCATTAGCGTATACGTCAGTAGAACAAAGGAGTTATAGGCTTCTTAAGTCTTCTTATCATTCTCATTATTTTATAGATGTCCCCGAGTTAGGCTCTACCTGTCGAGTTATGCAAACCTCCCTCGGCAATTTCCTACCATCAGTTTTCACAAGATTTCTAGCCCATTTTAAATGGTTTTTGAGCTCTGATTCTTCTTCAGTAGCCACCCAGCCACCACAGATGGAGAGGAACTCCAACCGCTTTAATCCATGTTCTTTCAACCGTAATGGAGTTCACTCCATTCTGGTTTTTTTCTAGAACCATTGCCCTTGAATGATCTTCTCAGCCATGTATCTATTCGGAAATTTAAACAAGAACATCCCTCCATACATCTCATAGATGTTCCCCCAAAATACATTTTTCCAAGTTGCAGGTGACCATCTCCTTATATCAGCAAGGGCGGGTCTAACCTTAGTTTCTTCACCAAAGTAACCCACTAAACATCCTCCATGCACATGATGGTAAAGGGAAGCAAACTACTAGATGTTACACAGAAGACATCAAAAATATCGAAAGTAATTTTACTGTGTTGTTTTTCTTAAAGAAGAAACACAATAGTAGCTTGAGAACATTATATTGTTAGAAATTTAGGATTAATGCATTTTAGATTAAACATTAGCAGGAGCGATAATTAGCATAAGTATCCTTGTGAAATAAATAGAGATTAAACATGTGAATTACTTGTGACATAGAAATTTATAACTAAGTGTGACTAATAGCATAACTGAACTGACCTTGTCCTCTTTGTTTTCTGTTTGGTCCTCACCCACTAGAAAAGAGCTGTTATTTTCAAAGGAGAGAGATGACTTAGAAGTGCTGACTGTACAACGTTCTGGAAGTACTGAATCAAAAGGCGAATGGTCTTCTTCCAACAGGGTATTCGGGTCTCTGTCTATGAAAGTCGCTTGTGAAGTGCTGACTATAGAATCTCCAAACATAGAACAGATAATAGTAATTAGTGCATCTGAGTCAAACATCAAAGACATGTGACAAAAAGAAATGAAGTTAAGAGGTATGGTACAGATCATAGGGAGAAGTAGCGTCAAAAAGATTTTTATACAACTACTATTGAAGATGAATAGAAGATTCAGAATTTTATTATTACCAAAAATTTCCTCTTTTCGCCCGTACTCCTGATCAATGGAAGAGCATGACCCACTTAACACAGCAGTCTCTTTGCCATTCCAATGTGTACTCTCTGCTTTCAGTTCATTTGTGTTCTTCAGATCTTCAACAGCACTAGCATCTCCAATTGAACTTTCAAGCTGTTGAGCAGTCCATAACAAATTATACTTGTCACGTTTGCTGAATGAATGCTCTCAAATGAAGAGTTCTTCCATTAAATAGAAAGAATTTTGATTTATATGGAAAGCAATTGATATCATATAACACAAATATTTAGAGCTATTATACAGATATGTACAACTATTAGAATCTGTCCAACATGCTAACATTCCCCTCAAATTGATGTTGGTGGATCAAAAGGCATCAATTTGTCTACCAGAAACTGGTATAGGATTAGGATTAGAACATAATATCCTATTTGGTAAAGGATTGTATTGTAGTGTCTATAAATAGGATCTCTATGCAGTGGCGGACCTAGAATTTTTATTCGGGAGGTTCAAAGTACAAAAAAGAAGTTCAGGTGGTAATGCAAGTGCGTGGTATGCGTAGTAGCCCCTCGTCATGCTCTTTGTACAAGAACCATAGATATTTCATTGGTTCATAAAAGTAAAAACTAAGTTAATCAAAGATACCGAGGATAAAGATACATTGATAAGAATTTTAGTGGATCGATTGTATTACATAAGTTAATTCCTAAAACACGTGAAAATTAAATGATGAAAAAGGGAGCGAGACGAGAAAAAAGATATTTACCTTATCATGCTAAATTTGACTTACTTTATCATACCGTATTAAGCATTTGTTTCTACTTTTTTGCTTTTATTGTGCTCCATTGAGCATTCTTAAAATTTCTTGTGCTTTTTATACTTTTATTTTGTAATTTTTTATAATATTTTTCACTTTTTAAAAAATTTAAATTAGTATACATTCAATCACATATTACTATGAAAATCGTCAAGATTCTCTAGAAGTGTGTAAGATTAGAGTTACTAATATTATAATGTATATTCCGAAGATAAATAAATAACATTGTCAATTATTTTAGTTCTTATAGTTCAATTTACTAGGTTAGTCATAATTTGCAAAAAAGATAAATAATGAATAAATCAAATAATTTTAGTTTCCATCTCTCTAAAATAGAATTAAAAATATAAAAGATATTTCATGAATTCTATGAAATTAATTTTTAAAAGGATGTTGACGATATTTAAGTTTCTTCATTCAATTACATCTAATTTACCTTCTTTTTTTTAAAAAATATATTTCTATCTCAATTTTAAGTTTAATATAATTCATCATTTTTTAAAAGAGTTATTCAAGTTAGTATATGAAAAAAGAGTTACGTTGAAACAAAATGAATAATAGATATAAGAAGAATAAAAAATAAAAATAAAAAGAATGTGTCTAATATATATAAACAAAAACAAAATAGAAAGAAGAAATGGCATAAAAGGAAAAAATAATGAAAAAGAAGGTCTAAGCGCAAGAGTTCCAATTTCCAAAGCATTATAAAGAGGGGGGAAAATGTTGCGCATGGGATTTGAACCCGTGACATTGGGGCATCTACTGAACCATTTATCCACTGAGCCAAGCCTGTCCCTTATTTTCAGGAGGGTTCATTTTAATATATATACGCATAAAATCAGAATATGACCTTATATATATTGTGTAATTTTTTGACGAGAGGGTTCGGGTGAACCCCCTAGGCTCCACCTAGGTCTGCCCCTGTCTCTATGTAATAATGTAGATAAACAATTCAATAATATTTTCTCCAATATCTCTCACATAGTATCACAGCAGTGGTGAGAAACTTACAGAAAGAAAATGGGTCAGCGTGAGTCAATTTCCACTGTCTGTCAAAGGTTGGTTTGGCTTTTTTTTGGCTTTTTTTGTTTTATATGTGTTGTGCAGAAACCACCACCACCACCACCACGAGATGCGGAACACTCAGGCGAGCAAACCCTAGTGAGCTCCTCTGAGTTTTGGTGAGTCACAGGCCGCCGGAAAACTCACATCTGTGTCACCATGCACTTCACACGCCGGCGCATGGCGGCGGCCAGTTTTCAACAAAAAAATATTTGGTGAGGACGCCTCACCATTATGAGGCTGACCATATATTTATTTTTTGATTCCGACCAGTTCCCAGCAGTCAAATCTTATTTCCGATGACTGAACCTATTTTTTCCAGATAACGGCACCATTTTTCCAAAAATAAAAATTGTGAGAAAATTCTAAGGGGTAGCTTGGTAGTAGATAAGCCCAAAGCTAATACATGAATAACTTAAGTTATTCATGTATTAATTTTATACCATGTTTGGTTTGCAAATATGATAAAAAAAATATTCATGTATTATTTGAAACAATGTTTGGTTGATACGTTTTCAAATGTTGTATAAAAGTTATTCATGCATTATTTTTATACGGTGTTTGGTTGCGTTTATTGTAATCCTACATAATTAATACTTGCATAACTTATGATGGAATCTATGTATAACTTCTACGAGATAGAAAGTGGAATACGTTATGTGAGTATTAGTTATACATGTATTAAAATAGTAAATTACATATTCACCCATATTAATTTACTTTTAAATGTATACTCCCTCTGTCCCAATTTATGTGGCACTTTTTCGTTTTTCGAGAGTCAAACAGTTTAAGTTTGACCGGAAATTTGCTCATGGAATTTTCAATTATTTTGAAATGAAATTGATATATTTGTAAACTACGTAAAAAGTACTATAAGTCACAATAATTGATAATTCAAAATGTTTAAAAGATCTGTGAAAAATTTATGGTCAAAGTTAGACTTGTTTGAATCTTGAAATCCGAAAAGTGACACATAAAATGGGACGGAGGGAGTATTATTTACAACAAATCAAATAATTAATACATGTAATCACTACCAAAAAAATTTCTTTAAGTTTTTTGTCTTGTTAATTGCTTAATTACTTTTAATTTATTTGCTTAAATTCTTGTTAATTATTTTTGGAATTAAGAAAAAAGATAACTCACTAATGTATTGTAATCTCTATATAACTAAACCCTGATAACTAATACCTACATAACTAATACATGTATAACTAAACTTTGCATAACTAATACCCACATAATTAATACCCACATTACTAATACCTGCATGACTCTATCCAGCTACCAAACGACCCCTAATTTCACAATGTCTTTTGAGATTGATATTTTTTACTCCAAAAATATAGGAAGCTTAAGCCCTACGATCACTTCAGAACTATTAATAAGAAGCTCACACTATTTAGCTTGAGCTTTCTCGATTGAGTTGTGGTGCAAAGGTAAAGGTGTCAAAGACCACTTACCGAATAATGTGTGTGGTAGATAAAAAAGGCCAAGGCAAGTGAAGAAGATGCAAAAGCCAAAGCATAATGGGAGAAGGTTGATGCTCAATTATGTAGTCACTTATGGCGATCTATTGATTCCAAGTTGATCCCCTTGTTTCCCCCATTCCAGACATGTTATTCAGTTTGGGAAAAGGCTCGTGCTTTATACACTAGTGACATATTTAGATTATCTGATGTGATATTTCGAATGGCCAACTTATAGAAACAAGAATCTAATATGTCTACTTACTTGGGATAGGTACAGGCAGTCATGGAGGAATTTAAACGTAAATGTCAACTACTACGAATGTGGAAAAACAACAAGAGCACAGGAAGACGTTCTTTCTAGTTCTTACACTTGTTGGACTTCCTACTGACCATGATTTAGTGTGTGATCAGATATTATCTAGTACTGCAGTTCCTTACAATTGATGTATTTTTATCTCGTCTACTTCGTGTTGCCTCGCCTCCCAGTCACAAAGTAGTTTCATCACCCACCATTGACTCCTCTGTTCTCGCATCTTACACCATAGAAAAATGAATATATCAATCTATGGAGAATCAGCGATGATGAGGTCGTTTTGGAAAATCTCGGTCCTAGTGTAGTTAGTCATAAGCTTGGACACACTCATGACATATATTATATTTTGCATGGCCCACCACCTAGTTATGATACTATTGCTCTAAAGGAATATAATGAGTTCCTTCGAAATCGCACAAGTAACCAGACATATCCACAAGTAGCACCTATTGATCATCCTAATCGACCATCAATAATGCGCATATTGCACAGACAGAATATGATGAGTTCCTTCGGTATCGACCAAGTAAGCAAACGTCTCCACAAGTAGCTTCAGTTTCTCAACCTGATATTTCTGTTGCAGGTAATTCTTTTGCTTGTGTTTCCAGTCTAGCACTCTTGGATCATGGGTCATGGACTCAAGCACTCCTAATCACATTTTTGATAACAAATCACTTTTGTCTGATATTGTTTATTCACAATCTCTTCCTGCTATTACTTTAGCTAATGGGATCCAAACAAAACCAACAGGGGTTGGAAAAGCCAAACCCCTTTCTTATGTCACCCTACCCGTCTGTTCTTTATGTCTCGGGTTCTTGCATTTGTTAGTTGTTTAACGTGTAACTTTTTTTGATGATTTTTTTCTCATGCAAGACCGCAGTACGGGACAGATGATTAGCTCGGGACATGTATCACAAGGCCTTTATTATCTTACCTCATCAAATTTCTTCACAACATGCTCTATTACAGATCTCCAAACCTAATTCACAAATGTTTAGGACATTCAAGTCTATCCAAGCTGCAGAAGATGGCGCCTAGTTTGTCTAGTTTATTCAAAATAGATTGTGAGTCGTGTCAATTTTGGAAACACACTTGTGTTACATTTTCACAAAGTACTAAGGGTTGTTCAAAGACTATTATTTTCATTAGTTCATTCTGGTATTTAGGGTCCTAGTAGAGTCAATTCAACCTTAGGATTTCGTTAGTTTCATTGATGATTATTCAAGATGCACTTTGGTTTTCTTAATGAAAGATCGTTCTAGGTTCTTTTCTATATTCAAAAGTTACTTTGATGTAATACAAAATTAGTTTGGTGTTTCTATTCATACTTTTCGTAGTGTTTATGCCTTAGAATACTTATTCTCTCAGTCTCAGGAGTTTATGACTCACCAAGGAATTATTCACCAAACATCTTGTCCATACACCCCAGCATAGCGATGTAGCAGAAAGGCAGAATAGGCATCTCATTGAGACCTACTAGCACTCTTCTGATTGAATCCCATGTTTTGGCTGTGTTTTTTAGGCAATGCAGTCCTTAAATCTTGTTATTTAATTAATAGAATGCCCTCATCTTTTATGAGATGTTCTACAAAGTAGGGTTGGCCTTCAAAGAAAGTAACATTAGCGGGCATAAAGTATCACTAGAGGACCCTTCGGGGTGGCCTAGTGGTTTGGGCTTGGGACTTCCATGTTGGAGGTCTCAAGTTCGAAACCCCTTGCCAGCGAAAGCAAGGGATTTGTCTTCTGGGTCGAGCTCGTCGCACCGGACTTGCCTAGTGTGGGTTACCTCTCCTATGTGGTTTGCGAGCTATTGCATAGGAGCGGAGGTTTTACCCTGTGCGCACCCAAAGGGTAGAGGCTGCAGGTTTCCCTTGTCATCAAAACACTAGAGGTCAGACGAGAGATATCCCCTCTATACCTTTGAATAAAGAAAGACACATTCTTTTTATTAGGTGAGAAAGATACATTTTAGAGCACGAGGAGCCAATTTGTCATTTCCTGGAGTGATGATATAGACAAAACAGATGCTCCCAAAGACACGTGGTGGAAGAGAAAATAAGGTTGACTTAGGAAACAAAAAGAGTGCAGAACTTGATTTTGAATAGCAAAGAAAGCTCTTTGATTCTCTACCAGGATTGTAGAAGCTCATGTCATGAGAGAAATATAACAAAAAATATTATTATTGAATTTTTGAGTCTCTACATAATTACACTGAGACCCTATTTATAGACATTACACTCCTTTTCCAAGTAGGATTCTATATACTAATTCTTTTTAAATTAGGATTCTATTATGTACTATTCTTGTTCCTATTCCTATTCTAACAAAAGGCAAGTATTAAAGGATCTAAAACTTGTTCTCCAAGATGAATCTTGCTTATTTACCTGATTGTAGTCATTGGACTGATGATCCTCCAAATCTGAATAACTTTTTCTTTCAAATTCATCCACTTCTCTAGAGGAAACCTCACTTAAAATCCCTTTCCTACTGCTGCAGTTACTTTGCCAATCTCTCAATTCATCCTCTAGTTTAGAGCATCTTGTTTTCTTGTTGGTTCTATGATCTCTAGGAGTGCAAGTTTCATTTTCAGCCACCTGTTACATGAAAATTACTATTCAGTATAAACAAATATAGTTCCTCAATGGTAAAGCCCAAGAATGAACACATAAAGATATTAGTTAGGAAAACCTTGAATAAAGAGTATATAGTTAAGAAAATCACTACCTATCTACTTCAGAATCTCATCTCAACGTGAAATGGAAGAGAAGATCCAAACTAAAATATATGTGGTGGACAAGAAAAGGAAAGTATTAGCAATATAAAAATGATTCTGGCACATGTACCTCATAATCTAACGATTTTTTTCCTTCCCTACAGCAGCAATTACTTTGCCAATCCCTCAGTTGATTCTCTAATTCAGCAGATCTAGATTTCTCACTAGTTAAGCTATTCCTGAGGGTGCAGATTTCATTTTCTGCCACCTGTTACATGAACACAACTACTCAGTATAACCAAATGTATGTAGTTCCTAATTGGTAAAGCCCAATAATGGAACCTTAAGTATATTAAAATCCAACATTAGCAAGTTATACAAAAGTAATTGTAAGTGCATTATACCACAAGTTTTTTCTTGTATTCTTTCAAGACTTTCCACAAAGCTTTACCAAAATTTTGCAGAATGTGATGATTTCTCTCTTTCCTTTCCAATTCAACCTGATCAACTCTGAGAATATTCCCCACATTTGCTTCTATAGTGATGATTTCCTCAGATTGAACACGAACGTCTGTCAAGCTGACATCCTTCATTCCTTTCGCAGCCGCCTCTATCCAACAGAAGCAATCAATTTTAAATACAATCCTCTGCTGGAAATATTTTACAGTCCATTCTACAAAAAAAAAAGGAAAAAGGAAAAAGAGAGATGGAAGAATTGAACATTTTGATAACCTTTATTCAAAAGTTGAGGACATTCATCACTTCCTTGATTGATCTGCATGAAAATAACAGTTGACATGAATAAATTATAGCTATGAATTTTTTGAATGCCGAAGCTGCTAGCAAGGAAAACCTACACCTACAATGAGCAGAAGATTAGTTACCCCAAAGCTGTAGCTTGAATTTTTATGAACAGTTCATGATATAACTTTGGATACAGAGCACAAACATAGCCCAATACATCACACGTATATAAAACTTTGTTTGAGTCACTGTGTAGTTGATAATGTCGACAAGTTTGCATTCTCCTATAATGATAATATGTTATTTAATTTTGTTTCCTAGTCTGTAATCAACAGTATTAATTTTGTCTCCTCATTTTAGTTGATAGTATCCATGTATATAAAAATAATTATTTTCTTTTCCCATTTGTACAATGAGATCAATATTATTACAGATGTATCTCCATGTAATTTTAGGCTTTTATTAAACTTTTCAGTTTTCAGCATATTCACAGATAATTTTGATTTTTAGTTCACTACACCTCCTGGTGTTGTGATTGTATTGTTTCTATTTTTTAAATAATATTTTCTTTTTAACCATAATAGGTGAATGAACAATAAATAGACAATTTTGTAAGAAAATTGCAAAGGAAACATATGAAAATCATCTTAATGAAAGAGCGCTGGATCAAAATATTGACTATTTTTTATAACAAAGAAATCCTGGAGGGCCAATACCACAAAATTATGAATTCAGTGTATAATAGGCCAATCCCTCTAACCCTTCTCCACTTAAATACTAAGCTTTTGTCTCTAGAAAGGTTTGAACCACAGCCCAACCCACACATTACGCGTCACACTCCTCCCACTTGACCAAAACCCTGGAGGTAGAACAAGATATTATTTCTAAGCAGTATGCATGTTTAGCTAACTTGTTTATTTAAAGTTGAGACCCAAGACATTGTCAAAAGATGTTTTCTTACAAGAGTCGCTTTAAAGCACAAAAAGATCAGAATGGTTTTTATTTCTATGTTGAAGGTTCAAGGATAATCTTAAGAGACTAACTGAAACTGGTAATTCAGTAAGTAATCACCTCACACAAAAAACTGGATTAGACAATCACCTCGCGCCAAGCCTCTGGTGAAACATGTACTTAAGCATAAAACCTAGGGTGCAGGATGTAAAATAGAAAAATGGGACAAATAAGATATACCTCAGAATCTTCACTTTTGCTCAACTTCATTCTTTTAAGCTGCACATAGCTAGATGTTCTTTGCACAGGCCTCTTATTGTGGTTTAAAATTCCATGTTCTTCAATGGTATCAAACCTGCATCAACAGTTCCTTGTTCAAGAATTACTTCTAAATAATTGAAAAGGTCAATGCTAAAGCAATTGTTACAACAGCCGTCATACTTGATTTTTGTATATGGTGAAGCCTGCCTTAGCAGAAAAGAAGTATCAAGGTAGTCTTCTTCCCCGGGTCTTACAGTTAGAAGCTGCAGCATGGACATAGAAAGCCATAAAGGACAATGTTAAGAAAATTGTGGAGCAGAAAAAATTGATGGACTTCCAATACTTTTAGCAGTTCATGAAAGTTTTCAAATATCAAAACTGATTTCTGCAGGAGTAAATGCATACCAATGCCATCCGCTTCTTGCCTTCCAAATAATCTCGCAAGTATCTGGTCAACTATGCAAAAGAAGAACCCAGAAAATTACTAAGGAAAGTAAGATGAAGGATATTCTATCTGAGAGAAAAATAGCTACCCAGAGATGGGTATACAATATCACCTATCCAACGAATAAAACCATTTTACAAACAGCCTCAACATTGACTTGGGGGCTGGGAATCAAAGACTCGAAGGAAGAAAATATAGCAGTACAGAACATATCTACCTTGAATATTAATCTCTAATTAACTGTGCAGTGCCCTCGACACCAAATCTAGCACTACAATCACATTTTTGTTCAAGCTATTTCTTAACATAAACTTGTCTGAAATATGACTTGACACAAGATATTACTCTAATAGATCTACTGTGTGAAACATTTATTACATCTTCCTATGCATTATATAGGGAACTGTGTTAGATAACATTGGATAGAAGCAAAATGATTTATTTCGACAAATAGAAGCAAATATAAAAGTAACAAGCAGTAACTAGAGACCAATAAAATTTACTGGAAAGTGACGGAGAAGGATAAGAAAGTAAAACAGTACCAAAGAGTTTTGAAAGTGCTTCTGCATAGGTTTCCTGGGGTTCTTCTGATGCTCCAGTAATGACTGCACAGAACTTCCAGTAGATGAATAAAAAAGAAGAGTGGCATACCTCGATAATCATGAAACGGAAATCAGAAAACCAGATTGATGCTACATACCCTTAAGCATAGGCCAAACACCATTGATGTGTTGTTGATAAAATTACTTTCAAGCAGTCTAATCCCCTAGACATGAGTAATATTATCAGTGAGATGTTGCAAGCCAGAGAAATATATTAACCGCCAAACTTGCAACATAATATCTTAGGTCTAAGAAAGACTGAAGAGTCACAATCTTCTTCAGGTGGTCTGAAGATCGAGGTCTAACCTAGTCTTGACAGTCAAATCAAAGATACTAACAGAAAGGGATCTTTTAAAATTCAATAAAACAGCTTTTGTGTAATGATATGATTCAGTGGCCAAAGACAATCTGTACCTGATTTCCAGTCTTCTTTTCCCTCTCAGCTCCAGCAAGGTCAACTATGGTCAGGACAGCACTGTTTGAGTTATCACCAACTTTTCCATTTACCTCCTTATATTCACAGCGGATGTTTATGATGCACTGTGAACGACTGCAATGATGTTAAAACTTTCATCATGATAAATACAATTGGAACATGACTGTGTAAACCTAACCTGTCCATCATGTACGTAAACTAGAGAATGATTCAAAACAAAATTTTGGTTTTCCGTCTTCTATTAATTCTTTATTCAATTCAATACCTACTATTTTAATTCCCGAGTTGTCCACTTCCCTTTGAATGATAAATCCCAAATTGGGTTTATCAAAAGAAAGGGAGTCTCAGTAATTCTTTTATTTTTATGACAAGGAAACCCGCAGCCGCTACCCTTTGGGTGCGCACAGGGTAAAACCCCCGTTCCTATGCAATAGCTCGCAAACCACATTGCGTATATAAATATGTAATTCGCCTCCGAAGATTAATGACGAAAGGTTGGTTTTCGCAATTGAAAAGATCATTATCGTGAATGGTTCCATCAATCATTTCAAGTTTAAGAAGTACGAGAAGCACAGCTTTGTATCAAAGAAAAGTCACTTAAGCAAGAAATCCTACCTTTGAAGAAAATAAAACATATGTTTCAGGATATAATTAGGGAGAGACACTAGCAACAGTGTCTCAAATATCACAAACCAGAGCATAAAGCAAAACAACAGCCACAGACCAACATAAGTATTTATATCCAAAGCTTACCTAGATTGATTGTTTGAATTTGTCATAGCTGTAGCACGCTTCAAAAGTCCAGATGCGATTAGAGATTCAGCTTGTTGAGGATCATAAAGTATAGCCTGTTCAGAAGCACCAGAGCGCACATAATTATTTGATCTCTTTGAACCGCAGGAGTTATAGACTGGAAAAAAAAATGCAACAAAGAGAAGCTATACAGCAATTCAAAGGACAACCTCTCGCATGCCTTTAATCGATGATTGTTGGATAAACAAATCAGCCCCATCTTTAAGTAAATCAAATATCTTTTCAGATTTTCCTTTCTCAGAAGAGATCTCAAACATGGATAGATAAAATATCCTGCACGTGATAAATCATGGGCAAAAAAAGCAGTTATTGAATGCAAGCATTTGAAGGACATACATAGAATTGCAACTTTTTATCCCACAATTAAGAATGCAATGACAGTTTTAAGAAAGCTCAAACCTCACGGACTAGGAAACTGCTAAAATATATTGAAAATCCTTTAAAACATATATTAGAAATGAAAGCACCTCTGTGACTGCATCTTGTTGCCTTCTTCTTGTGATAAAATTCGACTAAGAGCCAAAGGCACCATACCAGGGTCCCTTCCACACCCAAAGATGGTATGAGTTTTCCCAGAACCACTTGGCCCCAATGCAGCCAACATGCCACTCCTACCCTTCAGAAAATCCTCAACTAAAGGATTCACCATTTTTTCATACACTTCCCTCTGCAACACAAATCGCAATATCTCAACCTCCAACTAGAGAATCTTGGATATATTTCAATTTAATACAAACAGTAATTTGACATAAATGTAATTTCTGGTTTTCTGAAAATATAAGCAAATAACCTGAGATGCTTCTGATGAGAAGACTTGTGAAAAACCTTGATAAACTTCTGATTTAATACGTTTGCCATCTTGTAAGCTCTGCGGAGGCGATACAGTTACAGAATGTGCATCGTTCACTGTCACACAAACTTCATTGCTCTTTTTGAGCTTCTTAGGCAACGCATTGGTGGACTTAGGGTTTTTAGGCCAAGCATTTTTTGTCTTCTTCATTTCCGCGACTTTTTTCAGTGTTACTCGTTGAATGTTTAATGTTCGGATTCTCATAAATACCTTGAGATTCTCCGATGATGCCTCCGTAAGTTTTTTTTCAGGGACTTCCATGGCCAGAATGTCTTCGATAGGGAATGAAGAGATGTTTTGCGGCGGTGATGATGAAGATTGGAGAAGTGAAACAGGCGCGGTGGAGGACGGTGTTGCTCTTGCTTTCCGGTGAGGGTTCCGTCGAACGGTGGCCGTGTACGGACATGGTGAAGACCCTTTAGTCTCCATTTCTTCTTCGGTATAGTAAACAGTTCACTATTATTGTGCTAATACATCAAATTAGGGCGGAAATATTTGAATCAGATGAGCGGGTATCACTTGAGTTTGGACCTACAAGTCTTGAATTGGTTTTTTAAAAACTTATAAGCGAGAGCCGAGAATTAAGGCCTCATTTGTTTACATACTAGTCACAGTAACCCGTGCGAAGCACGGGCTCAATAACATTAATTTTTGTATCGATTAATTATATTTTCTCTATTTTATATTAACTGGAATTTTTTCCTTTATTTCATATTAACTGAATTTTGTGGGATTTTTTTCATTGTTCAAAATTTAATAAGAATTTTTTTAAAATGAGGTAAAAATGAAATTTTAAAGATTTGAAATATTTTTCCAAAACATTTTTCTTGTGGGGTAGTGTGGAGGGTGGGGTTGGATGAGGTAAAACTAATTTTAAAATAATTTTAAATATTTTTTTTGGAGGAGAGGGGACTAGTTGGGGGTAGGGGTAAAAAGAATATTTGAAATTTAATAAGAATTTTTTTGGATGGAGTGTACGGGATAGGGTAAGAAAACAAATATTATAATTTAAGTATGAAATAAAGTTTTGAAAAATGTCTTCCTTAATTTTTTTAAGGGAAGTCATTTACCTTAAATTTGAGGAAAACATGTTGATTTGAAAAATATTTTTCAAAACATTTAACTCAACCTAACATGTAAAAAATGGAAAACATTTTCCACCAAACATACCCTTAGGCCTCATTTGTTTTCATTAAGATCAAGAAGTCTGAATTAGAATGCGCATCTGAATATATGAGATTTTGTCTATAGATTTAAATACTGAATTATTAATGATATTTGTTTATATATATATATATATATATGTTGACACCCAATTTTGATCGACCTATAACCTTTTCGGGAGTGCTATTCGATTAAATACGTATTTTTAAAACATATTTTGAGTTTAAATTTTAATCGATTTTGTCTAAAAAATATATAATTTAGTATGCATGATTTATAAAAAAATTATGGTAATTATTATTAAATTATTTTATTATTATATTTATCGATAGTTAAACTCAAAATAATTACTTTATTTAAATGTTTTAAAAAACTTAGATGTGTATAATTTATATGAAAATATTTTAATATGTGTAGTATTTTATTAATAGAATAGCATTTCCTTAATTTTCCTCGAAATCATTTAAATTTTAGTCATTTCTGTTCTAACTCCTTTCAATTCTAGCCTATTCAATTCCAATTTTATTTCAATAGTAACCACCCTTTCATTTTAATTCTAGCCAATTTTATTTCAATTTTGGCAATTCCAAATTCGATCCAATCTAATTTAAAACCCCATCTTGTAATCCTAACCATCGATCTCGTTCTATTCAATCTCAACCACTCATCTCAGTTTCATCTAACGAATGAGATTAAGCCTCTTTTACCTTCCATATTTGACCTAAAAAAGATCCCAAAACCTATTTTTTTCATTCTCTCATCTCCTCTTTGAAATATGCCGCACCCCCCTCTCCTCTCTTTTCTCGGCAAGGCCACCGAAACCAGAAGCAGTCGCCGACACTAGACAAGGCAGCAACAGCGGCGAGCCAGCTCTGAGCAAGCGTTGTTCCGACCAGCAGCTCCGAACAGCCAGCGAGAGCAGCAGCCGGGCAGCGCCGCCCCTTTCTTCTCCCCCACCTCGCGAACCAAGCGACCGGTGAAATCCACCGAAAACCAGCAGCAGCTCCGAGAACAGCAGCCCCAGCGCCTCCCTCCGCCTCTTTCTTTTCCGGCGAAGATGAAGAAACATCAACTCCAGCGATCGACGAGAATCCGACCAAGCAAGCTACGGCGAAGTCCAACCTTTAGGTCGTTAGACGAATCTCGATAGATTCGTCTTTGATATTTTTAAATAAATAAACTTCGTTTATTCAACCCTATGTTGTCACTACTTTGATTATAATTTTTGTGGTTGCTTTATATCGCTTGATGCTCGAATGATAGGCACTTGTTCATGATTACACATAAATTTATGAAATTGATAGCCTATTGAACCTGCACTTGTTTCAATCGGATTTTGTTTGGAGGTTTACTAATTTATTTCATAAGTGTTTTCAAAATATGTCTGTTATTTGCTGATTTTACTTGCTCACTGATCTCTGTTTATTCTCAGTATTTTCAAGGCCTAATTGATCTTTACATTTTATTGAAATTAGAATTTAAAACAAATTCTAGCTTAATTATGGTACTGCTTGATAATTGATTGATTGAAGCTTATTTATGGCAAGGTTCGATACATTTGATTCCTTCTGATTTTTGAATAACTGCTAGTATATTATTATTTATGGTACTGATTTGTCTTTCATGTGTATTTTAGTGTTTTTCTCGTAGTTAAGTGTAGGACAGATCTTTAATTGCTCCGGTTATATGGTAAACTCATTGATACAGGGATGTTGATATTTGACTATAAGAGGTAATTATTCTCTTTCCTTTAAACACTTATTATTTGTCTGTCTTGATTTTTTGCATATTATTTGTCTGTAAACTGATCATAGTTGTCTTAATTAAAATAGGAAGATTCTTATCTAAATATATTTTGGGTAAAAAGGGTCGATTGATTGCTTTATTGATTAATTAATTGAGTCGCTTTACTTGAGTTAAGTTTGAATAGATTTCTTAATTGCTCTATTTTTGGTAAACTGCTAGCCGATCACATGCCTTAATAAATTATTGTTTTTAGTCTTTTTGGGTAAATAAATTTTATTTGTTTTCTTTCCTGGACCGATTATTGCTTCATGATTAATAAGGAAAATTTTGATTGAATCAATTAACTCCTTGTCCTTATTTGCTCGTCTTTAGTGGCTATAAAAAGGACCCTCTCCCTTCATTATTTATTCATGCTTACATTATTCACTCTGGAATACTTTGAGAAAGATATTACTCTCTAAAAAGAGCAAAATAAAGAACTCTCGGAAACTTTGAGCATTCTCTCTTGTTGTTTTGCTGTGTTCGGGTCGATTATTGGATTTAGAGTGTGTCTTTATTGTTGTTTTCTTTAACTGCTTAACCGGTCAGTGACTTTCACATATATTTAATTTTCCGTTCTGCATCATTATTTATTTATTATTATGCATAAGTCCAAAAAATGGATATTGATAAATAAAAGGAAGCATCCGGGTCAGTTTTCTTCACCTTTTCTATATGTGTGATTGTATGTGTAATTGATACGCTCAAATTACACCTCCCTAAAGAAGCATAAGCGATTGTTATCAAGTAAAGAATCCAACTTGTAGGTTGGGGTCGATCCCACGAGGAAAATGGTTTAGACTTAACTTTAACCAACAATTATATTCGTTTAGTCAAATTACTTCTAGAAATAAATAATTAAAGGGGGGATTGTGAAACAAATTGTAAGAATTCAGTAAGTAATCAGTAAACAAAAGTCAATTTTGGTTGTTATCAAGATGAGAGAATTAACTAGGGTATACGTGTTCCCCACAAGCTCATAACACAGTGATCCTAGTAATACCAATCCTTTCCTAATGTACTACATGCAGAGTGATAAGCTAGGTATCTCTAAATCCTTGGTCCGGCATCTAGAGAACTTCACCCCACACCTTGATCCGGCTACGTGTGTATAATTTACTAACCCTTACCTTTACCTCATATTAGTCATCACATCGATGTTTGGCTTAGTTATTACTTCGCACCAATCGACACTAGACTATTAGATAGTATCACACTAAATCTATGTTGGTAATTCTTTTCTTGTTGATAACCTCCTTGGTCCGGCAAGTAGCAACAAGGCGAGTTCTAACGTTGCGCACCGTTAAAAAGACTTTTAAACGAAAGAATTATCAATGCATGCAAAACACTATTCAAGAATTGCTTATTTACTATTCATACTTTGTTAATTGCTCATGGTTCCCACAACTCTAGT